>BQNB010161186.1:0-14711 GCA_026074375.1 Tanacetum coccineum
AAATATGTTAATATGTTTAAAATAAGGATTTACAAGCAATGGATTGTTTATGTAATTATTTATCAAGTATTGACTATTTATTTAATTATAAGGTTTAGATAATTAAATAAATATATTGGATTTTATTCTTTGGACAATATGGACATATTATAATATAGAGGAATTATAAGGTTTAGATAATTAAATAAATATGTTGGATTTTATTCCTTGGACAATATAGACATATTATGATATAGAGGACTTATTATATACAAAAGGTATGTATGGTATAAATTAGAGGACTTGTGATAATTTATATAAGTTATTAATACCTAAAACAAGTTTATTTAAAAGTTATCAACACCTTTAGAATTTATTGTAGCAAACAGTACTTGGGAGAAATTATTTTATTTTTTTTCTTAAAAATACACATCATAAGGATTACAAGCAGGTATGAAACTCGCGAAACGGATAAATAACGAAGGAGTTATAATTTGTACAAGATTTACAATTTTAAAAGTGTTTTTATAAAAGAAAGTTGTACAAATAATACAATTTGAATTTGAGTTAAATATTTGATATTTTTCTGTAAAAGAAGACTTCATAAGGATTATGAAAACGTAAGAAACTTGAAAAACCAATGGATAATGAATTAGTTCTGACTTTTTCATGTTTAATGAATAAAATAACTAAAAGTAACTTTATAAAAATAATTTTATAAAACCTGTTACTGTTCATCACAGTAGGCTGATGAGAAATATTTTTTTTGTATAGAACTTTTAATTACGAAGACGTGGGCGAATGAATCACTAAAAACCGAATTAAAACGAACGAGATATGGTTTTTATACGATTTCAAAAATTAATATTTATAAAAAGTATTTTTATAAATTTATACTTACTGTTATTGTTCATAACAGTAAAAATAAATATAATAATTGATTAGATTTTTCAAATACCAAACCATAGATATAAAGAACGTATTAAACATAGGTAAAACGAATAAATTACGACATTTTCAATATTACAACAATTAATTATATAAAAGTTGTTTATATAATTTATTAAATTGATTAAATTTTACTGTTCATCAGTAACTTAATATTTACAAATATAATATTTTAAAATATCATTCAAATACGAAAACACGGATGTAAAGAATATGCAAAACGGATTTGAAACGAGAAAGATATGACGTTTTTACTAAAAGTAATATTTATAAATGTTTTTTACTTTATAAATATTATATTGTCAAATAATTAAATTATTTATACAATAAAATTTTATAAATAATACATCAAGTGTTTTTGGCGAATAACAAATTATTGGACGAATATATTATATTTACGATTTCAACTACATGAACATTTATTTTACCAATGCAAATCAAATTGTTTAATTTTATAAATTTTACGAACACTTATGGGTGGTGATGTAACTATATAGAATTATGTATGGCGTTAGTTATTCAAAGTACACAGTATTCATTCGATCTATGTTTAATTAGGTTGCATTCGAACTTCGCTTGTCGACTCACTCACTGGATTTATTTCATTCACTACATTTGGTGTGGTGAGTTCATAGCCCCATGTTTTACTATATCAATGATTTACAACTTTTGGGGTGAGAAGCATGCATTGTTTTATGATTGGACGCAAGTGTACATTTTTACATGATTACGTGTTTGCCTAAGTAGCAATAACCCTCTGAGCCCATTATCATGAAGTGTCAATTACTTTGTGTGAGCACGAATGTTATAAATAGATCTATTTGAGATTGACATCCCCGTTCGGGTGAGTCATGCTCACTGTGCCGATTTACTGGACAACGGACGTACACCATGTCGGATTTAGGATGTCGCGGGTTAGAACATCATCACGGGCAATGTTGGCAATTTATATTGCATTTCATACATGTCGAGCTTCAGTGTCATGAGCTTAGGGAAACATAATTACATTTTGTTATGTTTGCATCTGTTGCATTATCACGGGGAAAATCTTGCGGTCCTACATTACATTTTACATAAACCTATGAATTCACCAAATTTATGTTAACGTTTTAAAGCATGTTTTCTCAGGTCAATGAGGCACGAGGTCCTAAGGATACATTGGGGATACTCTTTTGGGAGTCATGCATAAAAGATTTGGAGTCATTACATATTGGGATATTTGTTATGATCTAAAATCTTGTTATTTCAATGTTGAACAATCTAAGCCGTTGTGCTTTGTATTAAACAATTTCAATAAATCCAATGTATCGTATTTCAAACGACACTTTTAGATGTCGTTCTCATATCTTGTGCTATTGATCTATGAAGTAACGCTCTCGGACACATTTTCCGCTGCGACCCAATTTGGGGGTGTTACACAAACCAGACAATCAAATTTATAACATATTATAAATGCATCAACAACTAATTCCAAATAATTATCAGTACTTAGATTTGAGCTTTGAATTATTAGAAATAGGTTCATATTTTTAATTATAGAAAGAATAGATTACCTGGTCTACTTATCCTGCTTCGCCTTCGTCATCCTGAATTTGCACTAAATATTGAATTCCTTGTACACGAGAGCACACTTCCGTCCTCTTATCAAGTAAACAACTAAACATATAAAATAAAAACATAAGTTAAATCATAACTTATATCAGCTTTTTTTATTTACATATGCTATGATCGATGACCAAGATTGATGACAATGGAATGCCTCATGGGTGGAACGGTGGAAAATCGACCCATTCCAGTCCTTACGAAGTTGGAGATCGCTGACTATCTTCTTGAAAGAGCCAAATTATGTCGCCGAAATTAGTATGTATTATAAGACCCTTGATCAAGTCATGGGTATGACATGGTATGTAGTTGCTTATGTTGGTTCCAAAATTTGGACAATTTGATCTATAAAAGGCTTTCATTGGGTAATCTTTTTCCAATCCAAGAGTCTCACACAACAATCCATTGGCTCCTTGTAAAAATCCTTTATTACCTCTCTGCGTCATCATACAAACAAAGAGACACATTATGTAACACCCCCAAAATGGGTCGCAGCGGAATAAGGATCCGGGGCATGTTACTTTGAGATCAACAGCGAAACATTGACACAAAACCTCAATCCAAAACAAAATAAGAGTGACTTTAAAGATGTAATAGACAGATCCTAAACGCGAATTTAAACACCAATAACAAGTCCTTTTCACCTTTTTATTGGCACGGTTTGATGCTTCAACTACTGGCTTATTTAAAAACCCATTTTACCAATAACCAAATATCTAATAAATTTACCCAAACATTTCTTAATATTCACAGGTTAAACAATTTGGATGACAATATACATTGCACGCAATTCACCATCGATTAGTTTTAGCTCTAATAACATACAAAACACCAAATCAATAACCATGTATATCCAAATTCTAGATACAAACTATTAGCACCCTTTTCTACCATGCACAATCCTTATTAGTAATAATATCTGACATCCATTTTCATAATCACATAATTTAATATAGAATAGCACATCATCATCATGATTGACCTTGAAGTTACTAAACTAAAATAGTAAATCACATAGGAAAGAAAAGCTTGAAGTTAATCTAAAACACCTTCAAAATCAGGTTGTACATCTATATACCTTAGGTATATGACGTTTCGGCTCTTCTTTGGTGATTCAAGCACACCTAATGTCAACACGGTTTTAATGACGTAATAAGATTTGACGACAACCATCCTAGAATCACTCTACACCACCTTTAACAACTTATATAAAAAATCAAGTGTCTCTTACTATTACGTAGAACATATGCAATTTTAATATGCAAATCCTAAACACAGCTAGTAGTTTCTCTATATACCCAAAACTCTAAAACTTAAAATCACAATAATCAGATCATTATCATGTCAAAGGCTCCGTAAATCTTCAATTCAGATTTCATTAATTTATAACCTATTTTTGGCCCAAATTTTGTTTGATGTTTGTCCATCCGAGTTGGCCTTTTTCCGCTTTTATTAACAATTATTTTTCATGTCACATAATAGAAAATCAATTTTATGACAACCGTTCTTTATTTTGTACTAGCTTAAAGACCTGTGTAACCCTGGGTGTATTTTAAAATTTTGTTTGAAATAAGTTAGGTATGTAAATAAGTAAGAAAAAAACAAACGTAAATATGTTTCATTCATATATTAAAAGAAATAATAAGAGAATACGCGAATTTTTTGTCACACAATTGAGTTTGTAAGAATTATAATAATAAACGTTAATCAATTGAGTAGTGAATGTTCATTCTGCAATCACCTAATAATCAATACAAAATGTAAGTAAAAATATATTTTGATTAATAATTTAGTAGAAATTTGAATACGGTAAAAAGCATGTGAGATGTATATTTTACATACCTCTTTGTAGACGACATTTGTAATAGTTTTAGATATATTACCATTCTTGTCACAAACGACAACCTTCAAACCTTTTTTGTTTGTTACTCTTGAAACAGCAACGTATAGCATGCATGTATCGTCTTGTTCAACTCGTACATAGTTTTGAATACGGAAAGTATGCGGTCAATGTCAAACATTCGAGTAGCCGTGGAATCACGGGTATCTTAAATGTTAAATTAACAAACAACAACGAACGTAATTAGATTCATTATTTTTTTAAGGTAGTAATAAGTAATATGGCAATCATACGATAAGCAATTTCGTTTGTAACTATAATAAAAATAAGCGTGTATGCATCGACTTCTACAACCGGTAGATAGTCTTGAAGAGCAACGATATGCAGGCAATGTCAAACTTTTGATTAGTCCATGTTATTTCCGTAAACACTTAAATATGGAAAAATACAAAAGTCAAGTTGTTAATAAGAGTATATGTAAAAGTAATAATATGATATAAAGTTTCGACCTTGTCCTTTTAGCATTCAAAAAGTGCCTACAATTAGATGAAGATTCAAAAACACGATATCAAAGTTATTGCAACTGGTAAAGAAAAATTTACTAAATTACAAAAAAAAACTAATAAATTACACAGGAAATTTGATCATAATACTAACACTTGATTTAATTTGTAATAACAGAGCTCGTTCACACATTGGACATTATATTGCAATGTAAGAATAACTGAATTAGCTACTAAAATATAGTATCCATAACCATCCAATGGAAAGCCGATTGAAATGACATGACTAGGATGTAAAAAAGAGTCTATGATAAATACTTAGAAAAATGTACTATGCACCCAATTTCAAGTAAATTTTGGTTCAAAATTGGCTTCGCGTATAGCACATACATATACGTATGAAGCTTGTAGATTCTAGTGAGCTAATCGGAACTAAACTCATGATTCTTTTCATTTCACAAATAAAACTTTTGCCCCTCAATCACTTTAAAGAAGTTAAGTAATTAGTACTTAATCAACACCAGGTAATGAATATACTATCTCATAATCTGACATTCAAAGGAAATTTGTTGTTAACATCAGCCCGTTGCATGGAAATTACACACTAAACACAATAACAATGAAGAATAAGACCCGGTTAACTCCTTCCTTTTGTGAAATTGTGAAATGACCTTAATTAGTATCCACAATTGCTACATATGCCATTTGAGGAGTTATTTTAGTGTATTCAATTTGTCTAAAGTCTCTTTCAGTTATTTTATATTGATTACATCTTAGTTGAGTTATTGTAATTAAGATATACAAGGAAAGATTATAATAGAATATGAATAATAAATTAAAAAAGCAAAAAATATTCGAGTTCTACCTAGTCAAACCATTTTAGTGTATTATAATATTGTCATGTTTCAGGATTCCCTGAATATTTGTGAGGATTTGTAATAGAGATTGAGTACTTCCTATATCGGTTAAACATTTATTTACTAAAAAAGAAGGACTTATATTCTAGTCTTCGAAAATATGTCGCTTCAAGGCATATTCTTAATAACTACGAAAATCTATACTTAAAAAATTGAATGCCTGAACATATAGAATAAAGAGTACATCTAGTATGCCAAACTCTGTATAATGTCATAAACCCAAATGATCATATGAGATGTCTGGGGGAAGGGGGGTAAGAGGCTCATTTGAGAACAAAATTATAACTATTTGTTATATTACCTATCGCTTGAACGGCAAGCAAACTATAAAGAATGGGCAAGACATGAAATCTTCTAAAACTTTCATGGCTAGGAATTTCGTTTAGCAATGCAATAATGGAAGATGGCTCAAGGAAATATAAGGTGAAGATATTCGCATATTGAAAAAGATAAAAAAAAACACATGAAACTGGAACATGCCCGATAGCAACCAAATCATGTATAAAATATAGATCACTCTCAATATGCTTCATCCATTGATGATGCATTGGAATAGATGACAAGTAGACATCACATGTAATCTAAGCTAGCAGAGAAAAAAGCATTTGTAATTCATGAATCAAATTCCAAAGCCATACAGTTCAACAATTGCATTAGTAACACCATGATACTTCGCCCCTTCACTAGAACGAGGCAATGCGTGTTGTCTCCTGGAATACCACAAAAGTAAGTTGTAGCTACGTAAAGTACAATACCCATTTGGAGAGAGCCGAGTGACAAGCAACCGACGGAGTAGTGTCTGAAAATAAAGCAATTGGTTAGTAGATTGACTGACAATCCTAAGTCGATGACTAAGTTCCTGCGAAAATATACATAATAATAGGCTTGAACGTCAGTCAAAAATCAAAATGGGAATGGGATACCCGGGGATCATGTATATATAAACATACATGTTGTTGTGTAACGTAAGAAAGCCTGGTCACGTGAAAGTAAGATTATATAAAGTGCTGACAAGACTGCAAAGGGAGTAGGGTCCAACATTGGTGCACCATTAGGACCTAACTTAATGTCTTATGAGGATTTAACTTGAACGTATAATCTTGCTCAAGAACTTTATGTTAGACATTGAATAAACTCGTAGGTGTTATGTATTACCGATCCACAATTTATAATGGTGAAAACCTTACATACCTTAAACCCACAAACCGGGCTTGGGCCTATTTATCCTCTAATACTCCCCCGCAGTCTGGACGACGAAATCACGAAAGCTCGGACTCGAGTAGTAAAATAGAAAAGGAAAAAAAACATTAACGTAATAAAAGCATAACTTGTTGATGAAGACATCTAACAGCAAGCGGAGATTATTTACCCGTGCAAATTTTCCTTCACTCCCAAGTTCATTTCTATCCATTTATCACGTTGCAATGGTAAATATCTATGAATATGTTCTTTATGGTAAAGTCTTATACTTTTTCCCCCCCTGTTAAGCACTAATCTAAATCAAACAAATCTCATTTTTGTTTGAATTAAACTAAGGATAACTGTAGTGAGGTGTAGTAGCT
The DNA here is from genome assembly GCA_026074375.1 of Tanacetum coccineum. NCBI lineage: Eukaryota > Viridiplantae > Streptophyta > Magnoliopsida > Asterales > Asteraceae > Tanacetum > Tanacetum coccineum. The sequence goes on from BQNB010161186.1 coordinate 7,352, forward strand.
AAAACTCACTTGGATAATACCGACTCTAACGGATAATTTGCCAATTCTTTCATTTAGCTTTTCTTTTTCATAGTCATATTCTCCTACCTGCAAGATAAAGTTGAAGTTAATTTCTCTTTTAGCTGGTGAAAAAAGACCCTATATAAATGGATATGAAAAAGAGTTCTAGAGTGTCATGAAAAACCACCTGTTTATGGCCAAAAAACCATCCCAATCAGCAACCAAATCCATAGGCAAAACCATTTCACCCAACCTTTCAGTCAGCAACACCCTAGTTCTTTATGCAGCAAAAGTAGGATGCCATATAAAAATTAATACATATAGTATCAGCAACCCATTCAAAACAATCAATTAACTATAATTACCAAAGTACAAACTAAACCTTATCATCAACACCATAATTCTTATCAGTAACCTTATCGGCAACACCCTTATATTTTATGCAGTTAGAGTAGTTGGATGTCATATACACTCTGTTGCTGATGCCATATACCCTTTATTGCTGATGCCATATATCTAAACTGAAAATCCAAAATAGTGGTAAACATTACTCATAATACATTAAGTATCAGCAACCCATTCTAAACAACTAATTAACTATAATTACAAAAGAACAAACCATCAATTAACCTCCCCTTCAAAGATTTTAGTAGTAACACTCAAACTTTTATCCTTTTGACCACACCTGGTCATACTAATGATCTTTAAAACGCACAAAAATATTTAAATCTTTCAAAAGTCGAATCCAAACACCACGACAGTTACGCCGATGTATCCATCTTGCAAATTCCTATCGTCATTGTTGAAAAATAGTATACCACTTTTAGAACCATGCCCAGCAACATAGCTAATACTTGAACAGAGAAATATAGAACTCGTATAAACACACACAAAAATACGCCAAGAGTATAAAATGGAAACTTACAAACACCAAAATTTGCAGACCACACATTTCCAAAACAAAGCAATACTCGTTTCCAAAATATTTTTATTACATAAAAGATCAGTAAAATCAAGTTTATTAATAGAATAAATTTCTTAAGATGATATACTAAATCAACGTCATACACCATCAATAGGTTTTTGGAACTAAAATCACACACCTTATCAGCAACACCATGAAAACCATTGTTATCGGCATGATGAACACCATATCAACAAGTTGTATGTGAGTGTAACTTTGAGGCATTTTTTAAACAACAAGCATGGAAAAAAATTAGAAAAAATACAGTCAATACCCTTATTATCAAAAACATAATTATTAAAGAAGTATAAGAAACTATCATCAACATCTCATTCTATACAATCAGCAACAATCATCTTTGGTTGAGTGTTTGGAAGCAGTGCAGATCCATAAGACAATATTTTGTGAATTTTCATTTTCTTCCCTACTAACCAAACTACAAAGTAGAACAATAGCCTGATAAAAGAAATGATGGCAAAAAAATGCATAAATCCTAAATATTATATTTTTAAAATTGCAGCAATAAATTCAATAATTTGAAACAAAAATCCTACCATAAACCAATCAGAAAAACAAAGGAAGACAAATTAAAACTTACAAATTTTAGATCGTAGCATAAACCTCATAGATCAGAACTATTATTATTTTGTTATTTTGAATCGGTGATATGGAGTATGGAATCGAATGAATTCAAAGTTTTTGAGTTTATTGGCGACTATTATTTGTGGTGTGCCATTGACATTAAGTTGGAAGGTTTTTATGACAATCAAAAGTGATGGATGGTTTTGAAAAATTGGATTGATTTTTGGAATGTTTTTATGACATTCAATCATAAGAAACTGTTTTTATGGTATAGAAGAAGATTGAATGGAGACGAATTGAACATAGAGCTGTTTTTTATTCGGTGACCAATATTAAATTTGATTTATGTGATTTGATTTGATTCTAAAATTTGTGATACCATTAAAAGTGACAAATTCCAGTTTTTGTAAAAATAATTATAGTGGCATAATTGTTTGTGAATGTTGACTCATAAAGCTTTCTTATATGTGGGTATTGAGTACTTGTACATACCAAAAATACTAAGCAACGTGGTGATGACACATCAGACTCATTAAATACAACGTACTTAAAAGGCTTGTAAAAAAGCTTGTTTTATTATATGAAATAGATAGATAGATTGTTGATAAGTATCCACTCCATATAAATCATATTCTTACTCGAATTCAATCTATATCCGTCTATCATTAATTCAAAAAGATTCTAAAATCCAGATATATATGCCAACTATAAGAACAAAACGAACTCTCCAATATTCTTGGTCATCAACACTCTTATTCTTCAGCAGATTCATATATCGAGATGATTTCTACAGACTCTAATAGTTCCTACATAAGTCTCAAAGACCTTATCAAATCGATATCTCCATCGTCCCCTATTGATTCGTCCCCTATTGATTCTCCCATGAAGTTTAAGAGAATCGATAGTTGGCGAGAGATTCAAATCAAGGATCCTTTGTTGCAACATGCCGCTTGGGCTTACCTTCAGCCCGGGTCTTCTGAGCCGGATACGGATGATGGTCGATGTTGTTTTTGGAAGTTTAAGGATTACATTTGCGGGCTTTTTGCATGTCGTTAAATTTGTTTATGATATGATGGGGGGTGGTAGATAGTAAGCGCGCGACTTTTTGATTATGTTAGAATTATTTGACGTTTGCATTCATGCTAATTATCACTTATTTTTCGAATTTGTTTGTGTATGATGCAACAAAAGTTATGCAACGTTGGAGTTGTGATTAGAATTTGTAAGAAAAAAATTTGAAGACCATCCATTCTCTTAGATATCATGCATGATGTTGATAGTTGAATTTGTAACTTTGATTTTTTTTATTAATTAATTTAGTGTTTGAGCTACTTTATTTATAGATGTACGTGATGTATGTAATAGGGCTAGAATTTTATCTATTCAATTCGGGTTCTTTTTTAGATCTCATAGTAGGGCGGTTTAAGTTTTTGCTACCCTGAGCGAGTCGACAAAAAGATATACTCTCGTGTCTCCCTTGTGACTTTCAACTCGCTAATATGAACATTCTCCATAAATATTGACCTACGAGGCTATGCGTAATAAGGGTTGATCGAAACATCAGACCGCCTCAAGCACACGTCTTTTTTAAACCATCAAGGCACCACCAATGCGTTGTCTCATTGCTTTGTTGATAACTCGGTCAGTTAGACGACCGAGTTGTGTGTAGAGATAGAAAGTGGGATTTTTTTTATGTGTGTGAGTATATTGTGGTGGTGTCTAAGTGGGTATGTTTTAGTGGTAAATTCGATTATGTGGAGAAGTTGTTATCTTATTACACATTGTTAATGGTGATGAAATAAAAAACTAATATGACGTTGAGTTACCAATAATGACCGTGTGGTAACCGATACACCCGGTATTAAGAACCTCGCTTCCCAAGTAGTATAAATAAGAAATGTTAAGGATAAATAAAGGGAGACCATTTGTATAAATTAGCCTTATTGGAGTACAATGTCATGTATATTTATAATCGTATGTTTCTTTTTCTTAAAAGACTCTACAATGCTCATGAGATCTTTATAAAATGTTATTGAACATATATTTAACATTGCATGAATTATAGATATTTTCCTTATTTAAAAGGTTTCTTACTAGAAAATCTTGTTGATCAAATCACATGTTAAGTGACAACGTGGTTATATATATATAAATGATTGAATAATGAGAAAACAACATATTGTCATTGACTAGTTTAAATAAGTTGTGAGCCTCCGATAAGTTGGATCAATGAAGCTGCAATTGTTCAAAGAGATAGTTGCTAAACAGAAAATGAAATTTATTATGGAAATTAAAGCCTTGCATATACGAGGAAAGAAGACAAATGTATGAGAAGATGAAGAGTGAAGTGAAGGAGAAATGATTGAACTTTTTGTGTTTCCGAGCTAAGAAGAAAAAGAAAAAAGACATAATTTTTTGTAAGCCTGAGTTGGAAAGAAGAGTAAAAAAATAAACAATTTTAAGTATATAAGAAAGGAAGCACGCTCCTTCCTATCTTTTCAAATCTAACCAAATTGGGAAAAAGATTAAGATTGAAATTCTTGAATAATTTACTATCATTTACTTTCGTCTTCTCTCCTAAAAAATTTAAAAAAGCACTTTTTTTCTTAAAATTGTTAAATATTTCTCTTTCTCTCCAAAATTTAACTCGAGAACATGTTTTATGACAAGGTATATTGATCTTGTGCGTTGCCAAGTATTAAATACCCCGTATAATTTATACCTTAAAAGAAATGTCTCTTTTAAAAAGATTAATTATTAAATTACACTAGAGATGTGAAAATTTTTAGTTTTATTTTCTTTAAAATGTAACTCATTATTATAACTTGAGAGTCGTGAGGGATAGCAAAACAAAAATAATTTGTGGGAATTTTGAGAAAGAAAATACATAATATAATTTTACAAGTAATTTATGCATTAGATATATTTAAACATATGTTTTAGATTTAAATAGCACTACTCATAGCGAAATGCCATAAAACTTTAGGCACCGTAACGGAATATACAACATACTTTCTTTCAAATTTAATGCCAAACTAATAGTTCTATGCATATATAACTTTTATATAAGTGAGCAAAACAATCCCACCAGAGAATAAGCAAACCAACAAAAGCAAAACAAATCAACGCGAGCGAACAAATTGGAAAGTGAGATTACGAGCTAACAATGTTTAACCTAAAACAAAGAATACAAAAGGTAATACTACATGTAATTTAAATTGTAACAACGTTTTTATGAATAACAACTAAAGTTTAATAATCTAAACATAAAGCCATTAAAAACTATACTTATCACAACAATATTGCATACATCTATCCACCTAGTTAAATTAAAAAAAAATCATACGAAAAGATAACAAACAAACACCAATGTTATTATTAAATAGAGTATATAGCTTATTCTTAATTTTTGAAAATTTTTAAATAGAGTATATAGCTTATTCTTATTTTTTGAAAATTGTTGATAAGACTAGCTAGTCTCCGCTCGATATAATTTGAATATTACTGTGTATCATTAATTCGAAAAGCTTGTGAAATTCCGATATATATGCCAACTAAACCTAATCCTATTAGGAATATTATGGAATCTATACTCTATTGATTCTCCCATGAAGTTTAGGAGAATCGATAGTTGGCGAGAGATTCAAATCAAGGATCCTTTGTTGCAACATGCTGCTTGGGCTTACCTTCAGCCCGTGTCTTCTGAGCCGGATACGGATGATGGTCAATGTTGTTTTTGGAAGTTTAAGGATTGCTTTTGCGGGCTTTTCGCACGTCGTTGTCGTTAAATTTTTGCAATATGATGGTGGGTGGTAGATAGTAAGCGACTTTCTGATTATGTTAGATTTTTTTTTATGTTTGCGATCATGTTTTTAATGTATATTATATGTAAATGAAGCAAATTCTAATTATCACTTGTTTTTTGGAATTTGTTTGTGTGTAGCAACAAAAGTTATACAACGTCCGAGGGTTGTGACTAGAATTTGTGAGAAAAAAAAATTAAAGAACATCCACTCTCACGTGAGATAGTTAAGTGACTTGAATTTGTAACTTTGATTTTTTAAGAATGTAATTTAGTGTTTAAGCTACTTTATTGATAGATGTACGTGATGTGAGTTTTTTGCTACTTTGAGCGAGTCAACAAAAAGATACACTCTCGTGACTCCCTTGACTTTCAACTTGCTAATATGAACATTCTCCATAAATATAGACCCACGAGGCTTTGCATAATAAGGGTTGATCCAAACATCAAACCGCCTCAACCTTGTGACTTGACAAGTCACGCGTCTTTGTTAAACCATCAAGGCACCACCAATGCGTTGTCTCATTATTTTGTTGATAACTCGGTCACTTAGACAACAGAGTTGTGTGTAGAATTAGAAAATTGGTTTTTTATGTGTGTGTATATACTGGGGGCCATTTGGATGGTAAATTTGGTTTTTGATAAAGTTGCTATCTTATTACACTATGTTAGTGGTGATAAAATAATAATAACTAATATGACGATGAGTTACCAATAATTATTGTGACTTGCTTCCCAGATAGTATAAATAAGGAATGTTGGAAGGATAAACAGGGACGGAACGAGGGTGCAAAGTGACGAGATGCATTTGGAATAAACTAAATAATACTGCTACAAACATAATTATTAAGGACCGAGTGCATTTAAGAAAAATCGAAGTTTTTTTAACAAATTTAACACTACGAGTTAAATATCCATAGGTGTCACTGATTTCATCCCTAAGCATAAATAAAGAGAGTAGTGTAAATAAGGAATGCTGGACGGATAAATAAAGGAATTACTGTTTGTATAAATTACACTTAGCCTAATTGGAGTACAATGTCATGTATATTCTGTTAGTTTATGGACGTAAAAATAATAGTTGTGTGTTAGGATCGAACTCAAGATCACGGGATTGCACTCACTACAAGTTAACGATTAATAAATATAATTTATTTATTGATTTTACACGTAAATAGTTAATGATCGTTAAGTGTTTAATGGAAATGACTAACGACTAAACAAGAAGGACTAAAAGAGAAATTGGAGATCAATGGAATTATAGAGTTTGTGTTGAAATAGGATTAGCTTCAATGTTAAGGCTTATCCTAATAGAACTCAAACACTAATATTTACCCTATAAATACCAAAGGGTTTTTCAAGGGTAAATACACTTGTAAAAGCCAAAAATCACTTCTCTTTTGTCTTCAATATATTCGGCTGAATAGTATTAACATACTAACCCGAATTAATTTCTTGTTTACCGGTTTACGTGATTAACGAGCTAGTTCTTGGTTAACTTGGTAATAGCGTGTGTACAAGACGGTGATTCAATCTTCCTTTAGATTGTTCTTGGAGTTTATTGATTCTTGTTCTTGCTAGAATCAAAAGGTATGTAACCCTAATCTTGGTTAATTATTTTTGCATGTTAATTGATCCTAATTGCTTCCGCTATATTTATACTTTGATGTTATAATTATAAATTGTTATGAATGTATAATTCCATCAGTGGCATCTCGAGCCAAATTTTTAACATGTTAATAATTACCAAATTATAATGATTTATGGTTTATATTTAATTTTTTTGGATCGGAAATTTTTTTTTGAACCGAATTTTTTTTAATACTCGAAGTTTTGTAATGTTCGATTGAAAGAAAAAAAAAAAAAATTTGTGGTTCGAAAATAAATTTTGTAAATGTTCGAAGAAAATTTTTTGTGTGAACCAAAAATAATTTTTTTTGCTCAAAGTTTTATTAGGTTCGGTTATACAAAATTTTTTTTTGGTTCGAACATAAATTTTGTTTTGATCGAAA
>BQNB010161187.1:0-14711 GCA_026074375.1 Tanacetum coccineum
TCTCCAGATCTTTATCTGTCGGTGGAATGTTTGTAGTTGCAGGCACATGTGATGGGGCGAGCCCTAAATTAAGTTGTCCAAGGGTCATCATAAAAGGCTCGGGTCCTGAACTGGCTCCTCCCGGAAGACATCTTGCATGTGCTCAGGGTTTGGTCCAGCAAGAGCCACATGACATTGTTTAGAGTTTGAACCAACCTGGTATTCATCAAGTTCAATCGTTCATTCCTTCAGAGCCACTGTTTTTAGAAGCATCCTAACCATCTTTGTGGATGTAGCATCCTCAGGATGTATAGAAGGTCCAATAGTTTCATCCTGAGATGCTATAATCCACCTCTAGAATATGCATTAATCTATGGTACGTTGTTTCTTTGGCTTATGCAGTTCCAGAAGTGACTTTGCAGCTTGTACATCTGTAGCACTGCCTTTCCCCTTAACTTCAACTACTGGGAGTTTTCTGGTGGTCTATGGAGCAGGTTCACGAATAGCCACTCTGTTAACATGTGCTTGACCATATGCATGAGAAACTTCCAAGCTCATTTGAGTACCATGTTATAGATTGTACTCATAATCATCCATATGAGGTTCAAGAGCCGGTTGAACTTCATCTTCATCAACCAGTTTGAAGGAACTCTTCTCCTTGTGAATGTTATGTCCGTTTTACCAGCTGGAGGTGACTAAGGAACATGTCCACCTGGAGAATCCACTGAGCTCATCCAGAACCCTTTCATCAATGAAGAATCTTGAGGATTCATGAGTGGGAAGCAAATGATGAAGAAATGGCTCCTGTACGCATCAGTTCAGGACCCGAGCCTCATATGATGTTTGGACAAAACAGTTCAAGCCTTAGTCTTCATTGTCAAAAGACGTTTAAACAAATCAGTTCAAACCTCGTTTCTCAAATGTCACAAAGGCGTCTGCTGGCATCTCTTCAAGACCCGTTCCTAAAAGAGAAGAAAGGTGTACGTTTCAGTGCGCTTTATCTTCAACAGAAGAGAAATCTTCTTGTTCTTGATTATTCTCATCAACAAGATTCATATTTTTTCCATGCTCGTTCAGTCGTTAAGTGGATCAATGTAGATCAGCTGGTATTCTAATTCACTAGATCAAAAAAATGGCAATCACATATGCAATTTTTGAAGGGGAGAATAGTGAATCTAATGTGATCAACACGGTTAAACTTGGTCTCTCAATGTGAAAGAGATGTGAAACAGAAGAGATGAACAGATCCTTCATTGCTCGGAGTGGTTACAGATTGGAAAGGGAAACCTTCTCTTGGATCTACAGAAGTTGCAAAAGAACCCTATCTTTCGCATTTCAGTTGATATTCGTCAGAACACAAACTATGTTAGGGCATTCACTACATCAGCAAATGTCCCTTCTATCTATATTCAGCTATTCTGGAATACTCTGACTCATGATGCAAAGACTGGGGTTTATAGCTTTCAAGTCAATGAACACTGGCTTAATCTGAGTGCTGATCTTCTTCGGAAGGCCTTAAATGTCACTCCTGCAGACTAAGCTCACCCATTCGAGTCACCTCCAGCTGGTAACACGGACATAACATTCACAAGGAGAAGAGTTCCTTCAAACTGGTTGATGAAGATGAAGTTCAACCGGCTCCTGAACCTCATATGGATGACTATGAGTACAATCTATAACAAGGTACTCAAATGAGCTTGGAAGTTTCTCAGGCATATGGTCAAGCACATGTTAACAGAGTGGCTATTCGTGAACCTGCTCCATAGATCACCAGAAAACTCCCAGTAGTTGAAGTTAAGGGGAAAGGCAGTGCTACAGATGTACAAGCTGCAAAGTCACTTCTGGAACTGCATAAGCCAAAGAAACAACGTACCATGGATTAATGCATATTCTAGAGGTGGATTATAGCATCTCAGGATGAAACTACTGGACCTTCTGTACATCCTGAGGATGCTACATCCACAAAGATGGTTCGTGAAACTCTATCTCATGCAGATGCTGAATCTGGTGGTAATTCAGAAAAGATAAACAGTGAGACTGATACTGAAATTCTAAATGTTGGTGACGAACAAGGTTAGGATGCTTCTAAAAACAGTGGCTCTGAAGGAATGAACCATTGAACTTGATGAATACCAGGTTGGTTCAAACTCTAAACAAAGTCATGTGGCTCTTGCTGGACCAAACCCTGAGCACATGCAAGATGTCTTCCTTGCTACTAATTACCCTAAGGGAGGAGCCAGTTCAGGACCCGAGCCTTTCATGATGACCCCTGGACAACTCAATTCAGGGCTCGCCCCATCACATGTCCCTGCAACTACAAACATTCCACCGACAGATAAAGATCTGGAGATTTTATTCCAACCAATGTTTGATGAATACTTTGAGCAATCTACAGATAGTGAACCAGTCCCAACGGCTACTGTAGTTAATGCTCCAATTGTTTCTACAAATACATCTGCTTCTACAATGATTGCTCAAGATGCACCTTCTACAAGTCATTCACTGTCATCCTCACAAGTGCATCCTCCAGTCTTTCCTCAAGGTGTTGCAGCTGGACCAACTATCGAAGACACCTCAATTACTTAAGCTGACCTTCATTCCTCAGTTAACCCTGTTGCAGGAGAACCTAGTTCTGCACAGTCAACATCAGGGGATGTTAGTTTAGCTGAACCCAACCAAGTGAATCAACCACCGGATCATCTCAGAAAATGGACCAAGGATCACCCTCTTGATAATATCGTTGGTAATCCTTCTCGTCCGGTATCCACCAGAAAACAGTTAGCTTCCGATGCTTTGTGGTGCTGTTACCATACCGTACTGTCAAAAGTCGAACCAAAGAACTTCAAAATGGCCGTGAATGAAGATAGCTGGTTTGAAGCTATGTAAGACGAAGTTCACAAATTTGATCGACTTAAAGTATGGGAACTAGTACCACGCCCGCCTTCAAGAAGGAGAGGATGAGTAAATGAAGTGTCCTCTTGTATCCTTTGTACATAAGTACATAAAAATAGACTTGGTAAATATTTTAAGTCATTTGGAATTACAAAATGGTTTGCAATTACTTCAAATTGCAACCCGGTTCTCATTTGAAGGAAAGATTGTCGTCTGAAAGACAACTGTTCCTAACAACGGGTAATTAATTTTACTCGGGCATGGATTACTTTATATCCATGCAACTTGGGATTAATGTACGTTTCAGTGCATTTTTCTTAATTCGGAAGAGAAGTCTTCCTGTTTGATAACCAAATAATTTTTCTTAATTGATTCTTCAAAATTATTTGTGTTAAACACGGTGGTAAAAGTATTGTTTGAAAATCAATCCGGACAATTTGACACTCAATCAATGACTACAGCTCTTTCAATAGAAAACGGGTCATCGATTGAGGGGGAGAGTGTTGTTCAAATTTAATGTCTGGGTGCCGATTGGAAAGTGTAACCGGGTCTCGGAGAGACAAACGAAGCTAAGGAACCAAATCTTCAGAGCTCTCGCTGCATCAGCTGATGTTCCTTCTAGCGTTACAGAGACAACTGATACAACATCAACACTTCAACCACCACGACCTCCACTACAAACCTACAGTTCATCGAGATATTTGGTAGAAAGATAAAGATCTGAAGAAACTTCAGAAATCTCGATTGCTTCATTAGTGGAAGGCTCAGAGATATTGGCTACTGTCTAATCAAAAGAAGTGGATGATTTTATCATTCCAGCATTAAGGTCAATATCATCGGTAATGAAACATACATCTCGTACATTAGATGTTATGTGTCAGTCTATGAATTTTTCATGAGTTTTTCATTAAACTTAAAAAACCAGGTTTTTGAGTTTAACGAAAAAATCTTTCAAAATTATCATATCTGACACTAACACATACCCTCAACGATTGAGGGGGAGCATTAATATGTTCCAAACACGGCTTGTGAATAATAGGCACACTTTTCTCCCAATTTTATAACATATTTAAATCAAGTGATATCCAAAATGTCAAATCGGATACGATGCATCTTGTTGAGGAGGACTTTTTCTAAATGCAAAAACAAGTCGGGTACTAAACACTTTATAGTTTATAGCATAAGTACCTGATATTAGTTTTTCAATTTAGTTGATTTTTTGGCAAAGGTGAACTGTACCAAAAGACTGAGCCATGAATTTACTTTTATCGAAGTTAATAAGGATGGTAATGTTAGGTACTCGTATCCCTATTATCCTGCCAAAACGGAAGGAGCTACCCAGGGACTAATCCACTATATTATAACAAATCCTAGTATGCATAAAAGGAGTAAATGTGAGAACAAGGGAATAGTGCCGACGAGATGAGCTAGTACTGGAATAAACCCAACAAGGAGTGTCTAGTCAGCAGTCTCGGAAAGTACTGAAGGGGTTGAAATAAGAAAAAGAATTTGTACAATATAGGGTGTAAAGAAAGAAGCCCTCCATACTCTTAGCAGAAAGCCCCGGTCCAATACATATGCTGTCAGAAGCACAAGTTGATTGCTGACATTGAAGACGACATCGAGGGACCCAGTGATGCAATGCACAAACCCCTTCCCACCATTCGAGTTTTCTCTTTGAAAGAAACTTGGTCTCATTTGTCACGGAACTAAACAAAAAAACACAATGCAAAAAAAATCTACTGCTCCCTCCTCCGAGTAGATCGATATTGAAAAGGTGCAGCCAGCTCCATCCTCCGATCCTAAATGAGCCATGCGCACTTTTCGAGTCTAGAGCCAAGAGATCATCAATTAAATCTCGGTTAGGACACATTTCCATTTATCTTGTTCTTTCACACACTTGTGGAAACAAGTTATCTTAAGAGGTCCGACCATTATCCTTGTGAAATTGCCAGAACATCCAGTGATACGAAGGTATACCAACTATGTAAAGATGGAAATCCTGCTAAGAGCCTACACAAACAAGCTCTAGTAGGTACTTGTGCTATTCTACAAGAATCAAACTTGTGTTAACCGAAAGAAACGATGGTGCAATCTCTACGTGAATCAAACGTTTCCAACTTAAGATTGACGGTTATGAACATTTGACAACCAATCAAGACTACGAAGTGTTACAAAATATTTTCATAAATTATCACTTAGAAATGGATTTCAAATCAAATTTTCTCTTTATTCTAACTGTTTTCATACTGATCATTAAAAATGGAGATGGAGATGGAAGATTTCCGTAGTTCTAGTAATGTCAAGTTAATAACCGAATGCTCATACAACGACCTACTCTGTTATGAAGTTTGAAAGAATCTCAAAAAGGATGTCAAAGCTTCCGCAAACTCTTATATCATATTCATCTTCAACAAGTGCACAAATGCAATAATTACTAGATGATAGAAAATTAATTTGGCTGTATGATCTCAAGAAAGCTTATGATCAAAATCAAAACAAGTCAAAGTGAACAAGCTCAATTGTTATCTAAAGATCACTACAACAAAGTACTAGATGTAACATAAAGAATCAAAAGACTGCAAGCTGTAAGAGCTTAAGTCTAGTGTTTTCAAGGGTGGCCTACCTTAGGGGGAGATTGTTAGATATGAGTAAAAGACTCGGTCACCCCGTATATTTATTGTTTATAATAGTTCGTACTTTAATAGTTAATCGTATGTCTTTCAGTTTCAAGTCGGGTACTAATACCCGGTATTTTGTAAAAACTATACAAGCCTCTTCCAACTTTGGAAGAGGCAAGCTAGTCAATAATCATTTTCACTTTAAACACATACACTCTCTCTTTAGAAAATCTCTTTATGTGTTTCTCTCTCTAAAAACTAGCCCAATCACAAGAATCATCACCGTGTTATGAATTAAACGATCCTACAAATAGTAAAATCACTATTCATCAGAAAAACTCAAATTTTGAAAATGTTATATTTTGATAACTCGTCTTAATACGAAGGCGTAGACGTAAGAAACGAAAGAAACGGACTTAAAATGAGAAAGTTACACCAGTTTTACTAAAGTATACTTATAAACATTTTTACTTTATAAATATGATTTCACTAAAACAATTAGATGGTGATGTACATATAGAATTATATTTGTTTTAGTTAATCAAAGTACCTAAATTACTAGGGAGTTTCATATGAGGGCTTCTTCGGGTGGCTATCGAAGATTATTGGATTTACTAATAAAGTGTTCATAGCTCCTCATACGTCACTACATAACCTCTTAATTATGATAGCCCAACGATATATATGAACATTCGACTATAAATAATCAAGTGTTAGTAACTTATACGACCTTATATTGGATTAGTTTGCATTCGATCGTAACTGATGCATTGTTCTATTGTGAATAATAGTTGATATACCATTCACTCTAGGTGAGTTTCTAGCCCCTTTTTCTACTACTGTGCTTTATTAAATACGGGGAGATTACATGCTTGAATTCTTTAGATAACAAGTGTTTCATAACGTATTTATTTCCTGATTACATTATTTCGCTAAGTTACCTGTATTGCCATTTATGTCCCCTTTTATCATGAACCTGTTAAATACCTGCGGGGGTATACCGAGTGTTCATGATAGATCTACTCGGACTGACCATCCCCGTCAGGCTGTGGTTTCTAGTTTGACCAATTGACGCATTTAACATTTAAAGAAAATTCGTAGATGGTTTGGCAACATCTGATATTGAGAAAATTCATAGGATGTATTTAGTATACATCGAATCCGTGAGGTGCCAAACCTCGAGTACTGGTTTGATTACAGTTAAATAATGTTCAGGTTCGGTGCTTGAGGAGCTTAGGCAATAAAACATTTTTTAGCCTATTGAAGTTTTCAAAGTCTAACTATAACTTCGATCTTTGGTCCCACGCTATTTCCTGATAAACCTATGAATTCACTCAACAATTTTGTTTTGATGTTTAGCAGTTTTAATCTCAAGTGCTAGTATAGGTTGGATGGGAGCCGTACAGATTCTATTAAGGGATCCTTATTTCTTAAATCAATGAAGACTTTTGTCTTATAAATCTTAATAGTCCTTTTTAATAAAACTAATGGGACCAACGTGAAAACCCTGATCTTTGTAATGACATACGAATGAAACTTATTTTAACGTCCATTTAAGGTCGTTTTCTATATTGATTGTTGTACTTTGACGTAGCACCCCATTGAATATCCTTCCGCTGCGACCATTTTGGGGGTGTTACAGATGGTACTCAGAGCCAAGGTTATAGGGAACTGGTCTTATTTTCAAAACCTAGTCTATAACCACAAAGTTTAAAGATTTTCTTTCCTTTCATTTTTAAATACAAAATCCTTCATCACTATCCGATATCTTACTTACTTTTCCGATTATCATGATTGCATTATATAATCTTATATATATAATACTTGGTTTAAATTCGATCTTTTACGTCTATCTTTTGACATATCAATATCTATTTCTTCGTCCCATTAGATAAATATTGACCATTCGATTAAAATATGATATTTAAATCCTTTTTCTATTTCCTTTTCTCTCTTATTTATCAAGTGCCATGGACTTTGCCATACCTTTACAATTCTAATGAATTGTGTACTTTGCGTGCTAGATTCATGCCGCCGAGGAGATTTAAGAAGAAATCTGTTTAAGAAGGATAGTGAAAAGCGTATGGCCAAAGCTATTAAAGAATAGGAAAAGACAAGAGTTTGACTCAAACATACTTGGTGGATCTGATTAGCAAATCTGGAGGAACTGTTCACATAATGTGCAATGTTCGTATAAGACATTTATGAACGGCAAGCCTCACTCTTTCAGCGGGACTGAAGGCGTAGTCGGACTGAAACGCTGGTTTGAAAAGATGGAGCAAGTGTTTGAGATTTGTAAGTGTGTTGAAGATGACAAGGTAAAGTTTGTTGTGTGCACGTTCGAGAGTCGTGCTCTGACCTGGTGGAACGGAAATGTTCAAACTTTAGGACTTGCTAATGCTAATCAGATCCCCTGGAGCAACGTAAAAGCTATGATGACTACTGAATACTGCCCAGCAACTGAAATCCAAAGGATGGAGCAAGAGCTTTGGACTTTGACTTTGAAAGGAGATGACATCGAGGCATACAACAATCGCTTCCACGAACTGGTTTTGATGTGTCCTGAGTTGGTGTCAACTGAAAAGAAAAAGATTGAAAAGTACATTCGAGGATTTCCCGAGGGAATCAAAGGAAATGTTACTTCTTCAAAGCCTACGACTTTGCATGATGCAATCAACATGGCTCGAGAACTGATTGAACAAGAGGTTCATGCTAAGGCATTAAAGATCGGTGATAGCAATAAAAGGAAGTGGGAAGACCAGCAAGGAAACAACCATCACCAGCAGCAAAACCAAAGACAAGAAGCTGCTAAGGTTTATGTTGCAGCCCCAGCTAAGGGTAGAGGCTACGCTGGGAACTTACCATGGTGCAATAGGTGCAAGGCACATCATCAGCCAGGTCCGTGTCCTCCTAGGTGTGGTAAATGTCACAAGCTTGGTCACCAGGAAGGGGATTGTCGAACTAGGATTCCTGTAGCAAGAGACAATTCGCTGCAGAATGTGACATGCTTTCGTTGTGGGAATCATGGGCACTACAGGAGTGATTGTCCAGAGTTAAAGAACCGAAACTAAGGAAACCAAGTTAAAGGTATTGAAGCACTACCATAATTATTAGGAAATTATAACACAATTTTTATACAAATCACTACCACAATTATTAGGAAATTATAACACAATTTTTGACGAAAATGAGCATTGCATCGTTAGCCCTCAAATATACATAGCTTGATCAACTATGTATAATTCAGGAAGGACCATGCCTATGCTGAGAGTAGTCACCTTAAAACTTCTTATCAAGAAACATCTTTTAATTATATCAAGTTTTGTGTACGTATTCATAAGACGCGTTTACTTTAATCAAATCCATAACCATAACAATTAGGCAGACCTTTACTCCACCTTACGATAAATTCGACGTCATCTTATACCAAATCCTAAGCCAAGAAGCCAAGACACATCACTAGCCACCCTAGGACAATTCATTGTCAAACTTACTCACCAGAAAGAGTTATGCCGAGGTGAGACGTAAGCCTTTAAAAAAAAAAAAAAAAATGTTACAACTGACACGTTAAGCTGAAGGGAACAAATAAGCCCACTAGGAGCCGAGCCTTGGTCGCAACAATAAATATTAAACCAACATCACAAATCTTGAAACGCCCAAGTTAAATCAATTTAGAAGGGAAATGCAAACGAGTTACCAAGTGTGGTAACGAAATTATCGAAAGGCATAAATAAAAATAACAAAAAGATTTATTGCCACAACATCCATTTATTATCTTAGAAATAAGATTACATAAGAACATAAAGGAAATACAAGTTTTATTACAACTCTCCCCTAATATCTATTCCTTCCAAAAGAGATCTACGCCGATTGCAAGAACGATGAGGGGCACGAGAATTGCTAGAATAAAGGCCAAATACTGAAATCCTTCTTCGTATGGGAAGTAGGCAAGATAAATGCCGAGTGCTATCGCGGTCGCCATCGCCAAGATCGTGATGATGTGCAACATTTTTGAGGATTGGATAAAAGAAAATGTAAGTGAAAGATTAAGTGTTGTATGGAGAAATGGAGGAGAAAATTTTGTATAAAAAGAGGAAAAGTAACCGTTGGGGGTTACTGTTCACCGACCGTTGGGGGCACTGTTCATATAAAAAAAATTATTAATAATAATAATTATCTACACCTCTTCATCAACATTATTCCGAAAGAAATATCCGCATCTTTTTCTCCGAACCCGTACCTTCCTCAAGTGCCGCAACTTGAGCCTTGAGGACAAGGCTCTTCTAACCGGAGGAGACTGTAACATTCCGTATTTTCAGGTCATTTACAACGTCATATATTTTACTAATAATTTTTTTTTTCGTATGCATTTACTTTTAATTATAATAGTTAAGTTAAATCGCGTAAGCTATAAATCAACATTTAACGTAAACGGACACCAAACGAATTAAAGTTTTCGTCAAGCAAGCAATATATTATTTTTACAAAAGTAATAATTAACTTTTTATATTTTATTTTTATTGGTTGCCTAAAACGTTTACGTTTCGCAATAAAATACGTTTAGGCATACCCGGAATACGAGACGATTGACCCACTTAAACGATAACATTTTACCAACGATAGAAACATTTTTTTTTTGAAAGTAATGATTTACTTATTATGTTTTATTATTTTTATCGGATACGTAAAGTGTATACGTTTCGCTATAAATTAAGTTTAGGTATTCCCGGAACCGTAAAATCATTTCTACGCTTCAACAAATACCTAGGGTTATAACCAATAACCAAAGTTTATAAAACTTTATCCATATGTATGTATATATATATATATATATATATATATATATATATATATATATATATAACCCAATACCCAAATTTTTATTAAACTTTACCCAAGTAAACATTGTTAGTCACATGGTACATTAAATAAACTAACAAAAACCTATACATTACAAGTTATACCTTTATAAACTAAACTACACATTTTAACAACTTGTAAATACAAACAATACTAGATATTATGTATAAGACCAAGAACCAACTAGTACTCCCCCCTCCTCCTTGAATTCGTGGGATGAGTCCCACTTTAGGGAACCATTAACTCACTTTACTAGCTAGGCAATGTACATATTCAACCTCATTAAAACTTATGTTCCTTTGACCAACCATTTTCCTTAAGACCCTCCCTTTGTCTTGAGACTTTCTATGACCTCTTTGACCAACTTAGTTATATATATACCACATGCATTCCAAGTGATAGCAACACAACACAAAACACTTAAGAAAAACCAAACTCTTTCTCTCCTTTGAATCCCACGGCTCAAAAAGCTCACACACACAATCCATACAAATTTTTCTACAACATTTACAAACATACACACAACATATCTAAGACCTACTAAGATGGTTTGAAGGTTAGGTTAAGTATTTTCAAGTGTTGAAGCAAGAAAAGCAATATTAGGGTTTTCATTAGAAAACTAGGGTTTCAAGAGTGCAAGCTTTGGTTTTATATCTAAACAAGGGTTTAGATACTTTGGTTCATCACACTACATCTCATTAAGGTTATCTATAAACCTTTACGTCCTTACTTTTATCATTTTATGTGTTTATGTGTTCTATTTAGCAATATCACCATTAGGATACTTTTAAACATGTAAAATATATTTCTGCTTGTGATTATAATTTTGTACACCTATTCATGTGTTATGTGGTTGAATAAATCATGGACTAGAGACTCTAAGAATGTAAGACACGTGATAATAAGTGTGATAATGAACTAGTAACAAAGTGGTTAAACTAAAAAGTTATAAAAACTAGTTTTAAACATATTTTTCTAAAAATATTCAAAAGTTGCTGTTTTAATTCGAAAAATAAAGCCTTCATTTTATATTTTTATAAAATACTACATCTCATGACGATTCCAAAAAGATAAGAAACTCGAAAAACGGATTAATAACGAAAAAGATACGGTAAAAACAAGTTATACGTTAATAAACGGAGTCGTAAAAGAATTTTTATAAAAACTTTTTATAAAAATTATTCAAACAGCAAGTTTGGCATTTTTAACAAATTATACATATTTTTAGGATTCCAAAATGATAAGAATCGTAATTTTTCAATTAATAACGAACGAGTTATGAATTTCGCGAGTTTACGACAATTAATACTTTTATAAAACTATTTTTATAAAAGTTACTGTTCATGACAGAAATAATTATTTTTGTAAACCTCATAAATAAGTAGAACTTTCAATTACGAGAACGTACTCGAAAGAATCACTAAAAACGGAGCTATAACGAATAAAATATGACGTTTACGGGTTTTACGATAATTAAAACTATAAAAATAACTTTATAACTGGTGTGAACAGTAAAAAGTACTGTTCATCAGAGGGTCAAAAATATGAAAATGTCAAATTATGATAACTCGTCCTAATACGAAAGCGTGGGCATAAGAAACGTCAAAATCGGACTTAAAACGCGAAAGTTACGCCAGTTTTACTAAAACGGTAATTATAAACGTTTTTACTTATTAAACACAATTTTACCAAAACAATTAGATGGTGATTGAACTATATAGACCTATATGTGGTATTAAGCAAAGTGCTATATTACTAGGGAGTTTCATAATGAGGCCTCTTCGGGGTGGCGTATCGACGAGTTGTTGGATTTACGATTTAAAGTGTCCTAGCTCCTCATACGTCACTACATGACCTCTTAATTATGATAGCCCGAACGATAGTATGATGAGCTATACGACCTATAAATAATCAAGTGTTTAGTACTTATACGACCTATATTGGATTAGGTTGCCTTCGGATTCCTTCGTGACGCATTTTTCTATTGTGAATACTTGTTGATTACCATTCACTCGAGGTGAGTTCATAGCCCCCTTTTTACTACGTGATTGTTTTACAAAATCTACGGGGTGAATTACATTGCTTGTTTTACTATTGGACACAAGTGTTTTTCTAAGTGTTTTCAAAGTGTTTACAAAGTGTATGCTATCCAGATTACTGCCTGAATATTATTGCTAAGTTACCTTATTGCCGTGAAGTCCCTATTTATCATGAACCGTTAATTGCTATTGTAGTAAGCGCGAGTGTTGTGGATAGATCTATCGGGACTGACAATCCCCACCTTTCCTTGGGTCACTAGTTTGATCAAGGTGCATTTAACATTGAGAGGTGTTAGGTTGTTGGCAAGCATCCTATATTCTGATTGGGGCACAAATCTAGTTAAGGCTTCGGGGTCATGAGCTTAGTGCAATAATAAACGTTTTGGACTACTGAATGTGTTTCAGAGTCTACTATTACTTCGATCTTGTGGTCCACCCTTTTTACCGATAAACCTATGATTTCACTCAACCTTTGTGTTGACTTTTAGCATGTAATTTCAGGTCCTAGGGTATGAAGATTGGAGGGGAGCCGTGGCGGATATCAATGAAGACGGATTCTGTGTTTTATCTAAAGTCTATGCAAACTTCTATCTTTTATAAAAACTTAAGTCATCTTTTGGTATTATGAAGCTTTTGTTTAATTAAATATGTACTTGAAATGTTTATGACTTTTAAAACATATGGGACCTAATGTATGAACTCTGATATTTTGCTATGGCATCGAATGAAATCTTATCTTAAACGTCCATTTAAGGTCGTTTCCTTTATCACTCATGGTTCAACCGTGAAGGCTTCAATGACCTCATCAGATCCGAGTTACACAACCTCTGTCCATTGGCATCTCATGTAAAGCTTAAAGCTTTGAAACAAAAATTAAAGTCTTGGCACATTAATAACAGTAGCAAAGAAAGTTCTTTCAAACTTAATGCTATAAAGACTTTACAGTCTCTAGACGCCAAGATTGAGGCTGGAAATGCTACTTCTGAGGATCGAGACCATCGTTTGAAACTTCTTCAAGAGATTGATAAGCTTGACAATTTAGAGGCTATGGATTCGATTCAATAGGCTCGCATTAAATGGGACGTAGAAGGCGATGAAAATTCCAAGTTTTTTCATAAGTTGATCAACCAAAAACGAAGAAACAACTCTATCAAAGGCATTATGCATTAGGGTATTTGGGTAACTGATCCGCAACATATCAAAGAAGTTTTTCTTAACTTTTTCAAACAAAAGTTCCAAGCCAACGATTCTTCGGTCGAATTTCCATCGACTATCACTTCTAAAAGGCTCAATGACCTCGATCGGGATTTCTTAGAAGACCATATTTCTATGGAAGAGCTTAAGATAGCTGTTTGGGAGTGTGGTAGTGACAAAGTCCCCGGGCCCGATGGTTTCACTTTTGCTTTTGTTAAAAAATATTGGGACTTGCTCAAAGCCGATATTTTCGATTACGTGACCTTTTTTCTCAATTATAAAAAGATGCCTACTGGATCCAATTCATCTTTCATCACTTTAATTCTTAAGGTCACTAATCTGATTCACGTCACCGACTTTCGGCCTATTTCTCTCATAGGCATTCAGTACAAGATTATTGCCAAAGTCCTTGCTAACAGGCTCTCTAAAGTGATCAATAACATTGTTAGTCCCGAGCAAACAGCCTTCATCGCGAACCGCCAAATTTTAGACGGGCCTCTCATCCTCAGTGAGGTCATAGATTGGTATAAGAAAATAAAGAAAAAGATGTTGCTTTTTAAAATCGACTTTGAAAAAGCCTTTGATTCAGTTAGTTGGAGGTATCTCGATTTCATGCTTTGTAATCTAGGTTTCGGGATTACATGGAGGACTTGGATTAATTCTTGCCTCAAATCTTCTCGTACTTTTATTTTAGTTAATGGATGCTCTACTACTGAGTTTAATGTTAGACGCGGTTTGAGACAAGGAGATCCTTTGTCTCCTTTCTTATTCATCATCATTATGGAAGGTCTCCACGTGGCTATTTTGGATTCGGTGCGTACCGGCCTTATTCGCGGCATTAAAGTTGGCTACTCAGATGTCAACCTTAACCACTTATTTTTTGCGGATGATGTCATTATTATGTCGGATTGGAGTTCTCATGATATGGAGAACATCATTCGCATCTTCAAGGTCTTCTTTCTAG
Source organism: Tanacetum coccineum (assembly GCA_026074375.1). NCBI lineage: Eukaryota > Viridiplantae > Streptophyta > Magnoliopsida > Asterales > Asteraceae > Tanacetum > Tanacetum coccineum. The sequence goes on from BQNB010161187.1 coordinate 14,550, forward strand.
ATTCGGGCCTGAAAATCAATATCCATAATTCTAGTATTTATGGTGTCGGGGTGCCTCCTGAAGAAATTCATCATATGGCCTTGACCGGCTGGATTCACACCGTAAATATATATAATATATAATAAAATATGAAATATATATCTAAGTGTAAAAACCAACAAT
>BQNB010161188.1:0-14710 GCA_026074375.1 Tanacetum coccineum
AAACAATAAATGTTTTATGGTTTGTTTTTTTAACCTTGTATTCATAACCATCTAAAAAACATTTTCCACTGATTTTCAAGGCTGCATCATCTTTTGGCTTATACCAACACTCTAAAAAAGCATGTTTTGAGGAATCGTTATTTATTGGCTTTGTGGGTTTGGATTCAAAAACTTATGTTGCTAAAAAAATCTCCTCGCATGTGTTTAAAAATACTTCTTTTTTGCTAGTTACTAAAAAATGTTTCTTTGTTATCATGTTCAACTTTCACCACCATCCTCTTCCTCTTCTTCATCATCACCATCAATGTATGGATTATATTCAAATTTAGCTTCATTGTCTTCAACATCTTCTATATCCTCATTGTTTCTAACATTAGCTTCATATCTAGCTTTAATGTCTTAGAGTGTCATATTGTTGATTTTAGGTGTTGTAATTTTGATAGTGAGTGTCACACTGTTGGATAAAACTACTACCAACATTTTAAGTGCCATGATTTAGATTTTTAGAATATGAGATATATTCGCTATATTTAATATTCTAAAATATTTGAAATTATGTTGCTGAAGATTTTTTGAAAATTGAAAATCTTAATAAGGTTGAATGTTTTGAGAATAGTAAAAATTATACATGGTTGATATTCAGTTTGAGAAGGAAAAGTATAAGACGGTTGACCAGTTTGACAATATTCAATATTATGATACGGATCTACATGTGGTGTTTGACGAAACTGATGAACATCCAATATCATTTGATCTATATTCGTTGTTAATATAAAATTTATAAAATACCTCAACTCTTCGGTGTCGTTCACATCGTAAACTTGGTCACCAGAATGAAGCCGGTATGATACACATATAACCCCACTAGTATCTAAAGCAAACTTATTACCGATGTATTGCCTAAAACAACTATAACTTATCTCTTTTGATAAAAGAACGTTGGAGTGATGACCAATGTTGTAAAAAGCGGTCTAGGCGGGGCGTCTAGGCGCTAGTCGGTCACTTACCGTGGCGATTTGAAGCAAGTCGGGCAAACTAGGCGTTTTGGTCAAAAGGCGGTCAACATCTTGCCTAGCCGAGTCAAATCGGCCGCCTAGGTCAACATCGGTCAACACATCAGCCGACTTTTAGTGATTCTATTTTCTGGTTTGTGTATTCCGGTGGGTGTATTAAATTGGGAAAGATTAGGGTGGAGGATGATGAAGAAAGAGGGTTGTGTATTAACATTCAGTAACCAGTATATGACTTTTTTGGCCCATTAACTGACTTAGACAATAGGCCCAACAAATAAGTTGGCGGCTTTAATCAAAATTGACCCAAACTTAACTAAAACCAAACATAATGTAAATTTTTGTGATATACATATTAGATATGTAACTAAAAATAAATAAAATTAATAAAAAAATGTAAATTATGCAAAACTTTTATCAAATAAATATTAAAAATACCAATAATAATAATAAACATATATATAAATCAACCCGCCTAGGCGGCGCATAGGCGAATTCCGCCTCGAAGATGGTCGACCGCCCGACTAGCGACTAGCGTTTTTTGCAACATTGGTGATGACCAACATTAACAATACACAATTTAAATTTTCCCTTTGAGAAACTCACATCCATTGCTGATTTGATTATCAAAACTAAGATGTATAAAAAATGTGAAAATTGAGGATTTTGTAAATAATGTGAAAAATGAGTAAAGTTGGGAATTATGTCTCAACTTTGTGTAAGAGAAATTGACATGTCTTATAACGCATACATTAATGGGAATGATGTTTTAATGTTGAAGACAAGTTGACATGTCTTATGTCTTAGCTTTAACTTAGGTTAGCCAATGACTGTTATCAACATCAAGTCACCTGGCACACGATTTAAAAGGGCTGGGGGGGTCTTGGGTTACTATAGGTGTGCACTTCCGGCTTTCTTATTATGTAACACACGTGTTCTTTCTTTTCCTACCTCTCCTTCCCAGGCACTAGGTTTATTTTTGAGGTTGTGTGTCTCTCGTGTTATTTATAGCTTTGTTTTTTTGCTGGCGCGCCCATGGTTCTGTTGTTTGCGACGCTGGCGAGGCCCCCCCCGTTCGTTCGTTGTAAATCTCTGTTTCGCGTTATGCACCAGGCGGGGGGGGCGCGCGGTGAAGGGGTGGTGTGAGAATTGGTGGTCTTTGGTGGTTGGTGGTGGTGGAGGTGGATCACCTAGTTGGGTATAATAGCTGATTGCAGGAGTGGTGAGAGAGACGAGAGATGTGCTGTGTGCGGAAACCACCACGTGTTTTTTTTGTCTTTAGGTAGAGGTGCGACAAGTAGTGGTGTTGTATCGTATGCACCGCGCGCGCTCGCGAGCATCCAGACTTATCTCTTTTATATGAACCAACAATTTTTATTCTGGGGGAGTTTGTGAAGCAATAGTTGGACGAGCTGTGTGTAGAGATAGAGAGATGTGGTGGTGTGCGTTTGGGTGTTTGAAGGTTGTATTGAGCCTTGCGGAGAAGGAGGGGAGTTGAGTAGTTTGGTTGGTTGGGTATGGGGTGTTTGAGTTGTGTGGGTTTCTGTGTAATGTTGTGAGATTAGTGTCGCGGCATGTCGATAGTGTCGTGGTTTGTGAGCGAGGGGTGTTTGCCAATAGTGTGTGTGTGTGTGGAGGCGTTTGGTAGATGTGGCGCTGGATTTGTTTTTGGGTAGGGTGCGGCGTTACTATTAGCTAGGCGCACAAGAGGGCATAGAGTTGCGAGTAGCCTGGAATTTATATTGAAGGGAAGCGCGTCTGGTTGACAAACATGTGTACTTACTCTCACGCCGGAGCTTAATCGCGGGGTCCGCCCTGCGGTAAGGCTAACGGTTCACTCTCATTTGTGCAGAGAATCTCTTCATCGCTTGGATTAGTGCAAGATCTACGTCATAACCCATTTATTGGCTCAGCCCAATAAATGATATAGACCCATATTCACCCCCATACACGGTTTTTGTACTAACATTTTGCATTCACAATGTGTGTATTACCCAAAATTTATTGTGTTGCGTTTGTTATAACTGGATATTTATTTGTCTTTTTTGTAGGTTTACGAGGCAAAAGTTAGCATTCGTAGTTGATTTAATATGCTTAAAAATCTTAAACTTTGTGTTTGGTAATGATTTACGTGTTCACATGTTTAAGAATACTTGTTTTGGTGATTGGTTAGATGTAGATTTCGCAAACCATGAACCTACTTTAGTTCACGGTATTCTCAATTTGTATCTCCCAATTGCTCTTTAACCAAGTAACCTATTAACGATTTGTTTGCAATTCGATGATGCTGACGGGTTATGGTTTTTGGACAAGTATGGATGTCTTTAAACTTTTTTGGTAACAAAACTCGTACTCCCCTTATAAGTTCCACAATGTATTTTCCAAGAACATTTTTTCACAACACAACACATTAAATGTCTCATGGTTTGTTTGTTTTAAACTTGTGTTCATGACCATCTAAAATACATTTTCACTGATTTACAAGGCTGCATCATCTTTTTTGACTTATACCAATACTCTATAAAATCAAGTTTTGAGGAATCAGTATTTATTGGGTTTTTGGGATTGGATTCAAAAACTTGTGTTCCTAAAAAATCTTTTGACATGTGTTTAAAAGTATCTTTTTGCCAGTTACTTAAAATGTTACTCTGTTATCACGTTCAACTTCACAAACATCCTCATCATCATCACCATCAATGGATGGTTTATATCCAAATTTAGCTTCAGTGTCTTCATCATCTTCTCTATCCTCTTTTTTTTTTAATATCAGCTTCAGATCTAGCTTTAATCTCCGGAGTGTTATATTGTTGATTTTGGGTGTTGTGATTTTGATATTGAGTGTTCAAGTGTTGGATGGAACTACTACCAACATTTTGAGTGCCATGATTTTTATTTTTAGAATATGGCATATATTCTTCATATTTAGTATTATGAGCATATTGAATATTTTGAGTATAGTGGATATTATGAAATATTTGAAATTTATAATGTTGTTGAAGAATTTTTGAAAGCTCAAAATTTTGAGAAGGTTGAATGTTTTGAGAATAGTAAAAATTATTATAGGGTTGATATTCAGTTTGAGGAGGAAAGGTATGAGATGATTGACCACTTAAACAATATTCAATATTATGATACAAATTTACATTTGGTGTTTGACGAAACTGATCAACATCCCGATATCATTTGATCTATATTCATTGTTAATATAAAATTTATAAAATACCTCAACTCTTCATCGTCATTGATATCGTAAACTTGGTCACCAGAAGGAAGGCCGATATGATAAACATATAACCCCGCTAGTATCTAGAGCAAATTTATTACCGATGTATTGCCTACAACTAGTATAACTTTTTGTATTGAGTTTTATTTTGTCTGGTTATATTTATAGTGCGGGTCTTAATTTTTCAGTACTCGTGTTTAGTGTTTTTTTTATGGTCTTACGCGTTGTTGCGTCGCGTTAAAATTTTATTTTTTTTATTTTTTATTTTTTTTGCGAATTTTTTTTTTTGGTCTCATGGTGTAAAATGACACTGTTTAAGTCAATTCGGAAATGTTACCGCGGGTATTTTTTTATCTGAATGCGTCGGTACTTTTATAACATTTTTTTTCTATCTATTTTGTGCCAACAATTTAAAAAAAAAAACTAAATTGGCCGGCCAAATTTTGGGCTTAAATTTTTGGGGGTGGGACTTCTTTTTGCGTCCTAGCATGTAGCTACAAAATGATTAATAAAATGCGAACTAATAAGTCTCAAGCTTCTCAAATGACGATTTTATTCTATTTACTTTACATATGGTGTCTTGACGAAAACTGATCTCGCTCTAACATCCCGATATCATTCTGATTATATTCATTGTTAATATAAATTTATAAAATCTACTCAACTTCTTTCAGCGTCAATGATATCGTAAATTGGTCACCAGAAGGATAGACGGTTAGATACAATCAATTTATAGAACCCAAGAGAAGTTGACATGTCTTATGTCTTAACTTTGCCAACAACCTAAGTCAGCCGAATGATGTATTAACTTTGTGGAAAAGAACGTTAGAGTGATGGCCACCATTAACAATACACAATTTAAATTTTCCTTTTGAGAAACTCATATCCATTGCAAATTTGGATATCAAATATGAGATGTATAAAAAACGTGAAAATTGAGGATTCTATGAATAATGTGAAAAATGAGTAAAGCTGGGAATGATGTCTTAGCTTTGTGTAAGAGAAATTGACATGTCTTATAACACAAACACCAATGGGAATGATGTCTTAACGTTGAAGAGAAGTTGACATGTCTTATGTCTTAACTTTGCCAACAACCTAAGTCAGCCGAATGATGTATTAACTTTGTGGAATAGAACGTTAGAGTGATGGCCACCATTAACAATGCACAATTTTAATTTTCTTTTTGAGAAACTCATATCTATTGCTGATTTGCATATCAAAAATGAGATGTATAAAAAAACGTGAAAATTGAGGCATCTGTGAATAATGTGAAAATTGTGTAAAGTTGGGAATGACGGCTTAACTGTGTGTGAGAGAAATTGACATATCTTATAACACAAACATCAATGGGAATGATGTCTTAATGTTGAAGAGAAGTTGACGTGTCTTATGTCTTAACTTTGTCGACAACCTAGGTCAGGCGAATGATGTATTAACTTTGTGGAAAAGAAGTGGACATGACTTGTGTCTTAAATTTGCCAACAACCGGAGTCAACAAGCAATAATGCAAATGATGTATTAACTTTGGGAAAGAGAAGTTGACATGTCTTTTGTCTTAACTTTGCCAATTATCGAAGTCGAGAATGATCTAACTTTCTAAAGAGAAGTCAACATGTCTTGTGTCTTAACTTTGCCAACTACCGAAGTCAAGAATGATGTAACCCTCTAAATAGAAGTCGACATGTCTTGTGTCTTAAATTTGCCAACTACCAAAGTCCAGAATGATGTAATTTGAAGAGAAGTCGACATTTGTTATGTCTTAAATTTGTCAACCACCATAGTCAACAAGCAATAAATCATATTAATATTTTGTGAACCATACAAGTCAGCAAACAATAAAGGGGGGGGGGGGGGGGGGGGTGGCCTTGGGTTTTTTTTTGTTTATAATGCACGTGTTTTTTTATAGTCAAGCGCAAATGCATCTAGGCGCAGTCAATTTCTACATGAGCTTGAGTTGTCATTTAACTAGGCGCACAAGAGGTGCATAAGAGTTTCGAGTGCACCTGAACATTTTATATTGAAAAAGAAAAACGCTCGTGGTCAAAATGTGTAAATACGCCTAGCTTAATGAGCCTTGATGTGCCATAAGTTTTACATCTAACCGGTAGTCGACAAAAAGTTCATCTTTGTAATATAAATGTGCACGGTTTTGTTTCGTATTTTAGTATGATAAAGTGTTGACTCAAGAAATCTTCTCTTGTATATTGAGCGGACAGGGCTCATCAGTAAATGGTTAAGTTGGTGAAAAGTTGAATCATGTTATGATCAAATTAACATCATCACTTTGTGAGCATAGATTGACACAAAACGAATGTGCAGAAAGATATATAACTTCACGTCCCTGGTCCATGACATTGAAACCATAAATGAGATTTAAGAAGTTGACATATTACAACGGGATAAAGCCGTAGAATACCAACAAACTTTGTATGTTACGAAATTGCAAGGATCGTCCTTTTGGGAAACCTTTGGTGAAGTACTCGTCCCCAAAGACGATAATTGCACCAGAGTTTCCCCAAAGGTCTTAGCCTACAGGGACGATCCTTGCACCAAAGATTTCCCACAGGGATGATCCTTGCACTTTCGTAACGTTTGGGACGAAACATGCAATTTGGCCAAACTTTAAAGACAATTTATGCAATTTACTCAATGAGATTTAAGAAGTTAACATATTACAACAAATGTTTTTACAACCTTATAAACTATCAAACTAACATCTTACATCGAGTACTTAATGTAGATCAGATGAGAAAATGGGAACTTTGTTACATTTATAGAAGAGTCCTTTTGTTTAAATAGCGATAGTACATGTATAACAAATTACCTACTAGATTGTGCAAAACTGAATGAAAAGGCTGTATTCATCTTAATTATAACAAAATCAAGATGAACACATACTTAACCAAGATCTTATTTTTCTATATTAAAAGTCGTGAAATAGCATGATAGCATCATCAAGAACCATAAGAGAAGATTCTAAAACCTTCCATTTGTCTCCAACCTGCTTGCGTTTTTGCGTCACCTCGTCTCCTACCTTCTTTCCTTTAAGCACCCTAAGAATCTGCAGAAAAGTATCACCACTTCCTGAGGCATATATCATAGAAGACGATAAAGAAAAGGGAACGTTGAAGTTATAAAGAGTCTACATACGTCTTTTGCTTGTTCAAGCTCATGGACAAGGCGAAGTTTTAAGTTGAGGGCAGCATGATACATGTCATCTAATACTTGCGCCCAAATTGAACGTTTTTCTATTTTCCACAACATAATATCCATCTTCTGAGCTTCGGTTCCAAGTCTCTGCAAGGTATCACACGAATTTAAAAAAATTTAAAGATTGGCCTAGCCAGGTGCGGATTAGACCTAGATGGGACAACTTTACACGTCTACTATTTGTAGGTCATTTTAGCTATTAAAAAACAAGTCAAATGGATCAAGAGGATCTTACAGGTTGAAAGTAGCTCTAAATGTATTTTCAATGCTATACAACCTCCTAAATTACTTTATTTTAGATAAATAAGAAAACTAGCTATTATTCGTTATCATAACAACATTTTAATATTTTATTGTAATCACATTCAACATATGATTTATGAATAATAGATATAAATATTTTTGAAAAATAGAAATGCTTGTGGGTCATCCAAAGTTCCCAGCCCACCTGGTGTGTTTCAACCAACATAAATTGTCTGTTTTAACCCGTTACCAACACACCCATTTGTAGCTTCTTATTACACCCATTGGCATAATTAGAAGAATTATTTGGCAATTTCAAGTGGCAAAATAAGGTCTTTTAATTCTCACACTCCACACAAGATTGCATTGGATACAGCTAGTTGGTCAAAATATTGCCTTTGAATTCAAGGGAATGTTCATACGGAATGTACTTTTGATGCACTGAGCCACTGATTACACTGTTGTACTGGAAATTCTAAATAACCAACAAGAAAAGACAGAATTTATAAGCTAGTACCTCCATATGCAAGAAATCGTCTTTCAATAGCTGCAAAAGAATCCTCAGGACATCTTTCTTTTCCACGAATGTATCAATGGATATCTACCAAAAGGAACAACAGTTGAGCAAACATATAACTACTGGTCAACTTTGGACATTATCTTTTGAGTTAATTGCATAAATGGTCCCTGTGGTCGTCCGGGTTTAACGAAAATGGTCCCTCAAACTTTTTTGTAACAAAAACGGTCCCCATGGTTGTGAAACATAACGGGTTTGGTCCCTCTGGGAAGAGGATTCATAACGGTTTTGGTCCCCATGACCCATAACGGATTTGGTCCCTATAGGGACCAAACCCGTTATGCTTCACAACCGTGGGGACCAATTTCGTTACAAAAAAGTTTGAGGGACCATTTTCGTTAAATCTGGACGACCACAGGGACCATTTATGCAATTAACTCTTATCTTTTTGTTAACAAAGAGACAATAAGAGCCTTAAATGAATGTTCTCTAATTTCAGTGATAGTTAACACAAGAAAGGACATAACCATGCATGCACTCATTCGGATGGTCCAAAACAGTGCCATCCAGAACTACTGCATACAGGGACACCCTCTGGAATCAAAGGTTCTACATATATTTACAGGAAGTTGTAAAATGCTACAATTGTCTAACATATCAGATTGTTATAAGCATTTATCACATTAAATAATTCAATTTTTCTCTCTTTTTATTGAAGCACAAGAAAATGTTGTATAGTATATACAACTCTAGATGTAACTCAACATTAACATATTTTTAATTTGCTATCAAGCTACAACTTTAGCCTGGAAGTTCAAACATAACAACATACGAAGATCTGATTTAAATCATGAGTATTCACTGTAAATACATTCATAGGCTAACATATATGGAAGAGAAAACAGTGATCATATACTAATAACTTTTTAGAGATGAAAAAAGTAACTATTAATCACGGGATCTGTAGGGACTTTTTCAAAAAGCTAATGACCTTTTGAAAGAGAAAAGGTCAAACTTAGTTAAAAGATTTCACTACCTTATCAGTCTCGCATAGTGTTCCATGCTTTGATAGTGCCCTGAATATCCTATAAGCTTCCCTTCCATATTTTTTCATCACAATGGATTCAACCTGCAGAAGAAGAGGTGTTGGAGTTCAAAAATATCTTTGTAAGAATAACTTAATAAAAAAAGAGAACGGACCTCCTGGGATTGAGCCTGATCAATGATTTTCTTCAAGTCTGTGCAGCAAAGCAAATTAACAAGTGAATACTCAACAAAAGGGTTTTACTCGTCCAAACACGTAAGGGTGGTTGCAAACTAGAGGTGGCAATATGGACTGGTCAGGCAAGTTAGGTAACGGGCCAAGACAGGTTTTGGTTGAAATGGGTCTGTTTTTGTGTGGCTCGGGCAAGTTTAAGTCGACTCATTTGAGAAAAAAAATTATAGATAAGTAATGTGTTAGTTATGATTAAAAGAAGCTATCATTATAGCAATAATCTAAATTCTATGAATAAAGCTAAGTTTGGAGGGTGTGCTCATTAAAATAGATTTCATTTGAAACTTTCAACCTTTTTGGCCCGTTCCCCTTTTAGCTTAAATTTTTTTCATTTGATCTATTGGATATATAACACAGCCTAATTTGACCTCTGTTCATAATAAGTAAATGGGTCAAAATTGCAACCTCGAATTAAAACAAATAAATTGGGCTTAACGTGCAGTATTCCAGTACCAATGCTATGTGTGTCACTGTCACTAGTTATTGCTGAGACTTCACAACCCAGTTGGGCAAGGGAACCTCTGACACGCTCAAACTTCAAACTTCGACCTTCTTCACTCTTCATTGTTTCCTCAAGGATGGTGTCCATAGTAAGGGGAACTGTATATAAAAAATCAGATGGAAATCTAGAACACCGCTATAACAAGTATGAATAAAGAAGAGTTTCATCCTTTGAAAATGGCTTCTCAGCCACTGACTCAGCCAAAAAAGGGCAGCAACTTTAAATCTAACCTGTTGTTTCCATTTTCACTTTAGTTTCTTCTTTTCTACTAGCCTCATATATTGCATTTAGAACGATACCAACTACACTATCCAGACGTGTAGTCACATGGGAAACGCAAAACTGTAGACCACATATTTAAACATATTAATCAAACGAAACAAAAGAGCAATATGATTGTAAATAATAACTAATTTAACCATATTATCCCATATTTTGGGGCAAATATGTTTCACTAGTGTATGCTCACTCAACTATTTATGCAATAACACAATTCAGAAATTCCAGAATATATTTAAATACATTATATATAAGCAACAAAATTACCTTTTGGCGAAGACGTCGTACAAATTCCTCAAAATTGACACGCCAAAGTATTTCCTTATTTTTATTTGTAGCCCAGATGTCTGTCTCGGGCTCCAAACAATCATGCTTGCGCTGTGAATACGATATGTGGTAAGTACCATTTATTGTCAATAGACTTGGCAAAACTTTACACAAATAAAAACAGAACATAAAAAACAAACGAAAATGCGGATGGACCTTTTCCCCAACAATTTCTGTAGCCGGACTATTTTTGCTATCATCCTCAAGAGCACCGTTGCTCAATGTATCTACATCAACTAAAAATCTTAATGATTCCATGGGAGTTGCAGCAGCTAACGCACGTGCCTCTAAGGTTGGTGGTGCATTGGCCATCTGTGAAAATCAAATTTGTTTACACACATGTAGGTGAGGGAAACAATAAAGAAAATATTGGGATACAACAACCATGTTCTCGATATATAAACAGGTATCGCACAAGATAGCAGAGAACGTGTGTACTGTCAAAACCATGAAGCATTAGTTATAAGGAGATATTTAGCAATATATTGGAGACTATTAGTTCATTTCTATGATAAAAATGTTCGAATTAACTAAATTATGGCTTTTGAAACTACAAGGGAACAACTAAATATTGTATTGATGCAAAAGAAAATAGAGATTACGCAATAATTGGCTTGTAATAGTTGTCAAAAAAGTTATTACCTTGGACCTAAAAGTTCGTTTCTTTGCACCTGGCTCTGGTGGTTCCAGAAATGGTTCATGAGCAGGGCATCTTTCAATAAAGTGCGCCTGAGCAAGTTTATTGAAGTTTTCATGCAAGACATTTGCAGCAGTGCTATTTTCTGCACAATAATGAATATCTTTTAGCAGGAGTGCTTGGCTCGTATTGGCAATCTAGGAAATAAAACGAATGATAAATGGCTCTTAAAAAAGTTTCAAGTTAGCCTTCTTTGATCAAGATGAAAAATTCAAAGATAATTGCAGATGATATTTCTTCCACATGAAAAGGAACATTATTGATTATTCAAAATGCTAAAAAGAAGGCATTAATATAGTTCCAATATAAACAGAATTGACAAGCTCTCGTCATTACAAAAGAAATTAAAATGTGAATATCGGATACGAAATGTATAGGCTTCTTTTGTCAATCGTCATTTAAATTCCCATGAAATTTAGACTAGCATATACGGTGATCAAAGAACACACCAGTTACAATGATAATCGGCAAACGGCTTACAGGTCTAGAAAAAATATCTATCTACTGCACAGAAGCATGGCCATTTGCACATATGATTAATGAAATACCAAAAAACATTCAAACAACTTAGTACTTGATGCAAAGCAAGTTGCACAATTTTGTCATACTAGTGGATAGTACATGTTTAGAATACATATAGTACTTCTGCAATAAGTTCATATGACCTAACAATCAACCCATCATGGATGCATAGAAATGCAAAGTTGATTACAATCCACCCTTTTTCAAATAATTATCACTGGGGCATTGGGCATACCATAGTATTTTCTTGTGTGTCTCATTTAGCAAACTTGCAAGAACTAAAAGAAACGATACAAAAGACACAACCACAGTCATTAAATGTGTAAAAATGGCCTAACCTCCATTTGTTTTATCAGCCTTGTGCTTATCCTTGTGTCTATCCATTATTTGATTAAATGATAATCTACCATGTTGGAGTAATCCTTCGAAAATCTCTGTACACTGCCAAAAGCAAACAATCAACACTGTCAAGCAGAAAGAGCAAAAAAATCATACGAAGAGAGAAACTTCCCAGTTCCCAACTTACCTCTTGCCCGAGTTCATTAGACACAATAGCTAAAAACTTAGGGAATCTCATATGATGAATGATATTGGCATGTAAAGCCATATACTGTGTCACAATCTTCGGCGGTTCCCCAAATCCACCTGCACAGAAACAAATTTCGCATTCATTTTACTAGCATGGATACATATTATTTTGTATATTTCACAACTTTCTCCACAAAACAATAATAGTTTCCAATTCTTCATATCATCCAACCAATCCACCACTAGTCATGCCGCCAATCATCACATTCATAACAAACTCCACAACAAATAAAACACGTCGCGCGACACAACTTAACCTCCAAACACATAATGAGTAGCACTTTTCTATCCAACATAACATTACAAAGCATCTGATCAATCAGCTTATTCATAATCCACAACAAATATTACACTCAGACTCAAATCAATTAACTATAAAAGCGCTAACGATAAACGATACCTGGTTGTTGAATAGTGAAAGCTTGAACACAATTATGTTGAACCAAAACTAACAAAGCATTAGTAACATTCTGTTTACTCAGCTCCGTAAACCGAATCACTTGCGCTAACGATAGCGTTCCTTCGCGTAACAAACACTCACACACTTTCTGCATCACAATTCATCACATCACATATTTAATTAATTGATTAATCAACTTCACATAAATACACTAATTATAATAAAATAACAAACACTCACACACTTTCTGCAAATTCAATTACATAAAACTATAATTATAATTAGGTTTTAATAAGAGCTTACGGAGACTATGTCACCGAAGTAAGTTGTGATTAGATGAACGTCGAGTTTTATTCCGTGTGGTGACGTCATCGCCGCCGGTGGTTGTATACATAAAAAAGTGAATTTAATAAGTATTCAGTTCTGTGGTTTGGTTTTTATAATAAAGATTTAGGGCACGTTTAGTACAGGGAAATTCAGAGAAATGATAGGGTTAACACAGTGTTGGTGATGTGGTGCAGCGGTAGGGAGATTTGTTTTGGACCGAGAGGTTACGAGTTCGAGTCTGTTAATGAATGGATTTCTTCTACTTTTTTTGTTTATATCAATCTGAATCTTGAATCAAAGTTTTTTTTTTTTACCTTTTTATAAACTAGGTGTATAGGATCAATAAGCAATAAAGTCTTTAGTTTAAAGAGAGAAAGAGAAAGAGGGAGGAGGACGATTAGAGAAAAGATTAGAATGAGATTAAGAAATACCTAAAGACACATCTCACAAATGAGGTGGTGGAGGGGTATTTATACCATTTTACAATGAATGACCATAGAGCCCTTGTCTTCTAGACATTTACAATTTAGCCCCTTTGACTTATAGTCTTTGACTATTTACCATCTACCTAACCTATTACACAATAATATTTCATTATTTATTACAAGACATTTATCTCAATAAGATCGTCACTTTTATCAATCCTAACAATCTTCCCCCAAGGGACGATTATTGAGATATCTCTTTGATTGCATTAATGATCATCATTTTCTTATTCGTAACAATCTCCCCCTAAAGGATGATCATTGAGATTTCTCTTGTGACTTTGAACTTTGAACTTTAATACTTGTTTGTCTTGAGTCTTGTTGTGTAATAGTGGTCTTGTTCCAATCATGCTCTTGTGATCTTGATCTTTATCTTTTCATTTTCTTTTTCCTTTGCCTTTGAGATCTTTTCATGTCATCATTCTTTACCGTGAATCCATCTTGATTTGTCTTTTAAAGCTTTTGACCAACATACTCATACTTTCTTGATAGCTTACAATCTTCCCCATGTAGAACTTTTTTCTTGAACAACAACTTGATGATTTGAGGAAGTTCTTTGTTTTATCAGAGTTACGGAAGTGTATCTTTGAACTTTGAGTATGAGATATGAAGGAATGAATATGACAGAATATGACGGTGTTCTTGCTTCTGAAAGGTAGAGATGATGTTGATGTTCTTCCCCCAATTGCTTCCCCCCAAATAAACAACCATTCGTATACACATACTTCACATTTCTTCCCCCTAAATGTTGCACTCTATCGAAATATCCAACTTGAACACTTCTCTTCCCCCTGATTGCATTTGATGACCATCAAACATAATCATAAACTTGTTACGCCTGAATATTCGATAGTGAAGTCATGTGTAGAGTGTGGTCTAAGCATGGAAGTCAACTACTAATTTTAATTCCAACAATCTCCCCTTGTCAATATTATGACATCATAAGTAACCTTGGTAATCCAACACTTCACTTGAATGAATCAAGGAAATGTTGTTTGTGTTTTTCAAAAACAAATTTCAAAAAACACGATAACTACTTTATCAATTAGATTACTAGTTAACACTAATTGAATCATTAAAAAATCATTTTCAAATTAGTGA
>BQNB010161189.1:0-14710 GCA_026074375.1 Tanacetum coccineum
TGTTTTTGTAAAAGTTTTGTAAAGGATTAATACTGTTAGTTTTCTCAATTAATACTACTAACTTAAGACTGTTTGTTAAATCAGTTAGTTATAGTTAATGCTGCTAAGAAGAAAATGTTTTAGAGTTTGTATATTTGGCTATGAACTAACATTTGCAGGTAAAGCATGTTGATTACAAGATGTTGAATGATACACCTTTTTGAAGAAAGATAATGATCTTGGTTCACAGAGTTTAACTTTTATTCATGGGTTATGCATAAATATGGATCCTCGTGAATTCCCACATGTCTATCTAGTCTTTTTTAGTGTGCTTGTGATGAATAGAGGCATGTTGCTGCAAAATTATTGAAGATTACTGTTCGACTTTAGTTAATACTGCCAGGCAGTAAATTACTACTGTTAGACAAATGTTAATGCTATTAAGAGGACATGGGCACCAAAGTTGCAACTATTTTCAGATTCTTATCAATTAAGGCATTATTTGAGGGGAGGTTCCTTGTTTCTACAACCAAAAAGCATGGATATAAGGATGTGTTATATCATCAGTATGTTCAAAAGGGATTAAAACACATCTAGGTATATCACAAGAGGTCGGGACACCAAGATACCTCAGTTTAGTTGCCCCCCTAACAAAGATTGGTGATGAGGCTGTCCATAAGGAGTCAGGTGACAAAATGGAAAGGGCTGCCACTATTGCTTCTAGCTTAGAAGCAGAGCAGGACAGTGGTAACATCAAATAAGACCCAATCCATGGCAACACTTAATGAATAAACTTCTTAGGGAATTAATTCAGGTGTCCCAGGTGCCAAGATACCATATTGGGGGATGTGCATGCTCAAACTAGGTTTGAGATTACATCTATACAGTCCATTGATCCACCTCTCTCAAGAGGTTACACACTTAGAAGTGGGGAGGATAGTATGAAACTCATTGGAATTGACGAAATTTGTGGAACTTTATACAAAATTGTCAGATTTGGTGAGCAAAAAGAAAAGAGAGATGTTGTGAGTTGAAAAACAAAAAGAGAGATGTGTGAATTGTGTGCATACAAACAGAAATAAGTGATTATGTGAGCAAAAAGATTAATGGAGATGTTGTGAGGGTATAAAATATAGAAAATGAGTTTGTGTGAATCAAATTTGATGGTGGAAAATAGCTTATTGGAATGAAAATTTAAATGATTACGGGTGTATTCTTTTAATGCTTCTCAGTTTAAACTTAATGCGGGGGGAGGGGGTATGATACGCTTAAGTTAATGCAGTAGGCTTAAATTAGTATTGTCCTTATTGGTTTCTGCTGTTAAGAGTATGTTAATACTGGCCAGTTCAAGTTTCTGCTGTGAGGGTGATTTATAATAGTTCGATTAAGGGTTTCATTTACTTCTTTATTCGATTTCACTTATTCAACACTCTTCTAACCATAAACCCTAATTCAATTTTCATCTTTGATAACGAGTTCTTCATTATGACAAGCCCTAAGTTTGCTCAAAATTCACAATGTGGGTCGCGTTCTTGGAAAAACCCGAAGAAAGTGATGGGTTTGCAGTGATAATTGTTTCTTGATAGGCAGATTATGTATCATATGCTTTAACAGTCAATCCGTTAATCTACACATATTGCATGAACAATTTTGTGCATCTACAAGGTACAAAACAGTTAATGGAGTGCGACAGCTACAAGACCTAGTTGATAAGAAGGGGTTATTGTACGGTCTCAAGGCATTAGGAGAGATCTCACTTGGATGATGCAGAAGGTACTGATTGTCTTCCAACTGCTACTATCTTTGAAGAATTAGCCTCGTATGGGGTATGAAAAGCCTTCTCAAAAAACTTACTTTTTATAAGCCTTTTTCTTCTCCTAGTGGAAGTATTTCATTCATATCTATTACTCAATGCTGTAAGTGCTAATCCTACTGCATGAATTGAGTTCAGTAGTTCTATGGCTTCGTTGATCATATGCTTGGCAACTAATCAGGAAAGATTCATTCTGTCTAAATCATCTTGATGCAATGGTGCAAATACACTTGGATGGAGAGTCAATTTCTTGCTGTATCACGTTTTCTCTAGTTTTCATTAATCAACAGTTGGATACTATGTCAACAATCAAGAAATTTTTGTTAATCCCTTTCATACAAGAAAGTGTTTGCAAAATATGAGAGGCAGGATATGATTTCTCTAGGAGAATAACACCTTTATTTGATACATGGATGGTTCAACCTGTTGGAAGAAATGGGTGAGGATTCAGTAATCCAACTGATTCTACTCCCAATACCCATTATGATCAACCATATTCATCTTCCCATACCAAGAAGGAAAACCATCTAAGGAAGGTTCTGAGACAGGAGGCAGAGGTTCTCAGGATGAAAACAGAGCATGGAGGGAGAGTGTACCAAACACTTCCAATGATCACAAGATAGTGGTGAGGTAGCATGAAACTAACAGATTTGATGGTTTTTATGTACCAAAATGCAAACATAGGTTCTTGAATTTACAATAAAGCAAAGGATGCTCAAGCTAAGGGGATTATGCTTTGAAGAAGAGGATCCAAAGGTTAGAAATGAGGAAATGTCAAAGACCTACAGGTTTGAAAAGACTCAGCAAAGATTGGTATGATTAGGAGTGTTGAGTCACTTTGTAGATCAACTAGAGTTTTGGGTGTTCCTGAGATGGCAATCAAACAGTGGGAGGAGTTTTGTAAGATATTGATGCTGATGTTGATGTTTCTTTGGTTAATGAAAAACTCAAGAAAGACAAGATGATGACATTGATATGTGATACTGAGTTTTGGATGTTGTTGAGATGCCTGTGGAAGCTAAGGTTGATGGCTAAAGATGAATAGAGTACTAAAAAATTGATGATGTATACTGGTGAAGTTGTTACTATGCCGTATTGATGATTTTATATTTTTGATTTTTTGATTTTTATTTATATGATAACTATACTAAAAAGAAAAGAAAATTATTTTTTACTTTATATATTTTTTTGGGTTTTTGATTTTTATAACAAAAATATAACTTTCGTAAACGAAAGGATCTTCAAATCAAAATCAACAAACGTAAACGAAGGAATCTTTAACACAAGTCCCCGGCAGCGGCGCCAAAAATTGATTGGTATATTTTACTATATATAAAATATACTATATTCCAAAAGAGCAATTAAGAACTTTCCCAAAGTCTCCTTTAAGGAAAATCCACTCTAAAAGATATATATATATATATATATATATATAATATAATATAATACGTATTAAACCGGGAAGTATGCTTTCCCGGGTCGTTTCCCCAACGACTTGTGAAATTGAAACCACGCCTTAGTTTGGATGATGATTTGAATGAGAGAAAAGATATTTTTGATTATCTATAACTACCAATTAAAAGCAACAATTAAAATAAGAACACAAAAGCAATTAAACACTTAAAACAATTAACGGGGAACAAATAAAACGCGACGAATAAGCAAATAAGGCAAAACTAACCCTTAAAAATGCAAACTAAATTTCTAAACCTAAAATAGGACAAAAGAAAATTTTAAGAAAAAGAAAAATATTTTTTTGATTATTTTTGAATTTATTATGAATTAAAAACTATTTTAATCTAATTAAATCCTAAAAAATAGCAAATTAAGTCCTAAAAATTTAGAAAAATGATTTTTAAACTTAGTAAAGTCTAAAGTAACTTAAAAACTCAGAAAACTATTTTTTACTATTTTTAAAATTAAAATCCTATTTTTAAAATTAAAAATAAAGGCTTAAAAATGAAAATAAAAATCTAAAAGTGTTGAAAATGATTTTTCTGAATGTAAACCTAAAAGTATTTAATCTAATGCTAAAAACTATTTTTTTGTATTTTTATAAAACTTTTTTCTATTTTTTATGTATTTTCGAAAATTAAATCCTAAGAAAAATGATTAAAAATAATCTACTTGATGGAAAAATGTGAAAAATTCAGGGAAAATCCTAAATACTAACAGGTACTTAAGAAAAATAAGAACTATGAAAAAGCTAAACAAATAAGCCCTAAATGAGCTTTAATAAGCTACGGCTTATTATTAAGAGGAAAAGGAAATTGCCTATATTAATTAAATGAAAGGAAGAGATGATGGATGAGCTATTGTAGCATATTGGTAAAACGTGTGTATTGTGTGGGTGAGGTCGTGGGTTCGAGGTTGGCTAACACCCTTTTTATAAAAAAATTATTTTTGAAATCTAAAAGTACAAAGCTCTTAAGGACATATTTTTAAGCATTTTTAATAAAACAACAATAAGCTCAAACTCAAAGATAAGCTCTCTAAGAGCTTATTAAGCAACTGACCTCAGAAAGTGAGGTTTTGAGCTCTTGAGAGCTTATTTTCACTTATTAGCATGCACACTACTTATTTTAAGCTCAAATGCAAAACCAAAAACTGATCTATAAACCTTAAGATGTAAGGAAGCTAATTTTGATAAGCTACACTAACTAAAAACTCTTTAAGTTATCTAAATTTATGATTAAAATCAGCAAACTCAGAATTAAACACTAAAAGCTCAAAATCAAGAAAAGCTAATAAGCAAAATAAGCCAGGACAGAAACTAAGCTTTTGGAAACTTAATTACCTATCTATAAGCTAATAATCCAAATCATAAAAACAAGTATTATAAGCTAGAAATTCGAATTAAGAAGCTAACCACTAGATACTACTCCTGGTTTTTAGGATTTTTTGAGTATTTTGTGACTTTTTAAGCTGTGAATTTTTAACCTATAGAAAATAAGCTAAATCTATGAAAATCAAGACTAAATCTATAATAACTATATGCAAACTATTACCTACATGAATTTAAAGTATAAAAACTATATAGACTACTAAATGGTAAAGAGAAAATCAGCAGTACTAACTGTTGTTAGTTCTGCTGGTTCAAATGGCAAAGCCACAAAACCAATGTGCAAGTTACCTTGAAGGTAAAAACTGCACTTGACACACTCATATAGAGTGTTTAAACACAAATTAAGCACAATCTAAGCCTTGGAAGGCTTAGATCAAATTTTCACAAGCACAAAGAAAAGGTGAAAGTACCCTGGTGCTGGTTCAACAAGAATGAGCCAAAACTTTTTTAATTTTGAAAACTAAACTCTAAAAACTCTTTACCTAATGATTATAAGTGAAATCAAAGCTGACTAAATCAAATTGCACAAAATCCTTTGACTTTTAGAGGTCAAATTAGCAAATGCCAAACACTCCTTTAAGGTTGACAGAATTTGCTTAAGCTATCAAAACTTGATTATCTTCCTTAACAAACATCAATTAACCAGATCTTAAACAGTTTATATTAAACTTAATAAACATAAATCAACAATATACTTAAGCTTAATCTAGAATCTAAGCTATGCTAACTAAAATTTTTTGGTTTTTATAGATTTTGAGATAAATTAAACACTAATCTAAGATCTAACTATACTAAGCTAAAACAAATGGTTTATAAGCACTAAGAAACAGTCAAACCCAAATAATCAATAAGAAACCAATAAGCACTTAATAATTAACAATAAGCAAATCTAAGCTAATTAAGCAATTATTTAGCTAAAACTTAAAATTAAATAAGACTTACAATGAGCTTAGCTAAACAAGGCTTAAAATGCTCTTAGAGCTTATTCAACAGCTCTGGCTTATTAAAAATAAGCCAGTATAAGTCCATGGGAGTCCTTCCACATTTGACTCCCCTTCTATTAGCTTAATAGTCCACAAGCCAAGGTAAGGTATTAGTTAAACTGATTTTAGATTTTAAATATGACTAGGACTGAATAAAAGCTCAAAATAGAGCTTAATAGACTCATGAGAGCAGAACAGGAGCTTATGAGAGCTAATATTTGGTAAGATTAGAGTTGGGAGCTTATGAATGTGAAACAAAGTGATGAAAAACTAAATTTAAATTTATAATCAGAACTAAACCGATAACAAGAGATTTAAAATGAAAATTACATTTAACTAAAAACTTCATAAGCTAATTACTTGAAAGAAAAATTACATGAAAAAGAATTCTAAGTGTGTTAGAGGTGAGGGTATTTAAGTACTCTAGGGAAGCTTCTAGGCTGTGCCTTGCTGCACACGCTCCTTTGAATCCCCACCATTCAATCATTGGCAAATGATTAAGAGCCGTAGGATCTCTCTTTTGGATTCAACACAGATTGGCCAAGTGGCACTCCGTTGTGATGTAATTGTGTTTGTTATGTGAGAGCCCTTAGTGCAAAATCCATCTACTCTTGTGCTTCTTGCCATAGCCACGTGTGATTCATGCTTTAGTTAGCCAATAAGAGTGCTTGATTAGACTGATTTGACCCTGCCATTGCGTTCTTCATCACTTGAATTGTCTAATTAACCCTTCAATCTTGATTTGCCCTATGATATTTACTAGGGGTAAGTGGTGGAATTTGATCAAATGGTTGAATAGTTACCCCGCATTTGGGAGCCATTTTTAAGCTCAAACGGGTAGATAGGGAAATTGCACTTTCAGAGTCCTTGTCTTTTATAATCTAAGAGTTAGTGTAAAATTTATGTTTTTTTTGGGTAAATTGACAAAAAGTGTCCTGTTGGTATTATAAAAGAGTTATAGATTTAGGTTTTGTGCCGGGTTTTGGGAAATGGGCTTAGAATTTGGTTTTATTGTTTCCGAGTAAGGGTTTCAGGAAAGATTAGGCCCAATGTAGGTTAGGGACTATTTGTGTAACTTTTGGAAAGTTAAGGGATTGATTTGGAACATTTGGGATTTTGTCATTTTGTGGTTTACATTCATTGAAGGGGGTGGGGTCCCCAGGTTGACTGAAGGTTGACTGAGGCTTTGAGTCCTTGGCTTCTTTTGTGTTCTTCCGTTCCTCGTGTCCGTGTTTGCTCATTTTTTGACGGATTTCTTATGATTCTTGATATATCCGTACCTGCATACACAAAACATAAAAACAAGCATATCTTTGCCATTTTTAGTCTGTTTTGGGCTTAATTGGGCTATTTTAGGTATAAACGGATATGTGTATCCGAAACAAGTCACAACCCTCTAGTTTGGAACGGGGGATCTTGGAGCTTGGGTAGCAACTGCAGCCTTACAATCTATGTCCATATGGCCCACCTTCTTGAAGTTGTTACACTTCACAGTGCATTGACCTTCATGGTGCAACTTGCACTTGTTATAGTAAGGTAAGCTCCCAGCATACCCATGTTTCTCATTGCTCCTAGCGGTGTAGGCTCTAGCCACATTTTGTCCACCCACACTTTGTCTCTTAAAAGGTGGTGGTTGTACACGGTTGTCCCTCGGGTTGCTGTCTAACTTTCTCTTTTTCTTGGCACTTCTTGCAGCATAGGTACGCATTTTTTGATCCATTAAACTACTAGCCATCCTAATGGCATCTTGAAGTCGAACTGGCTTAGAGGAGGTTACATTTCCCTGAACGTTATCTGGAAGACCCCAGATGTACCTTTCAGCTTTGTCATCCTCCTTGGGAACCATTCTTGGACACGGTAGTGTCAGCACCTAAAACCTTCGAGTATATCTAGCGATATCAGTTCCCTTAACAACCAAGTTCCACAACTCACACTCTAATTTCTGAATTTCATTTCTCGAGTAGTAAACCTCAATCATCAACTTCATTAAGTCCTTCCATGACATCCCATACGCCTCATCAATGCCAATAGTTTACACATGGGAATTCCACTATGTTAGTGCACCGTCGAGCAGGGTGCACGTAGCAAACTTCACTTGTAAATCGAGAAGACAGTTGCTGATGCGAAATACCGATTCCATTTTCTCGGACCATCTCACCAAACCAATAACCCCTTCAGTACCACTAAAGTTGCAAGGTTTACAATTGAGAAAATCTTTTTAAGTGCAAACTTTAGCAACTGGTGCATCTCTTCCCGCACCTCCATTAGGATTTCCATTCCTATTGTTTCCATTCCTTCCTCCATTTCTGTTACCATTGTTATTGTTGCCTTCGTCTCCATTCTGGCTTTGGCTTTCAACTTTAAGCCTGGCAGCACGATTTGCCTCTTGGGCAGCTAATACTTTGGTTACACGTTGTGTAATGATTTCTTCAATTGCCACGGGAGTCATACCGGAGCGCGTGATAGTCATGTTCTAAACACAAGACATAACACACGGTAAGATTCCGAAACGAGGTATAATTACTATGACGAGAGCATATATATATATATATATAATCATGGAGCAAAATATAATAGTAACACGTTTTGCCAAAACGAATAATTAATATCATAATAAAAGATGAACATACGAGGAAGTCGTAATATTAATAATAAGCATTCATATATATATATATATATATATATACATATATATATATATACATATATATATATATACGTATTAATATACGTATATATAATATACTATAAAATATATATACGTATATATATATAAATATACAGTAAATATATATATTACGTACATAAATATATATACGTACATATATTATATATCTATACGTACTATATATATATAACGTCACATAGATATATATATCGTACATATATAAATATATCTTATATACGTATATATATATATACGTATATATATATATATCTATATATATATATATATATATATATATATATATATATATATATCTAATTGAACTAAAGGACCTAATTATGTTATGACATAAGATATCAGTGTTGTAAAGTAGTTGTAACAAGGTGTTTGAAGATTAGTGTACAAAACCAAGCTTTAAAACATGCTTAATCAAAAAATTCAAACTTTCTGTTTTGGATCGAAATTTGGTACACCCAATTAGGTTTATAAATATATAACTCACATAAGGATTCCAAAAATGATAAGAAACTACGAAAATCGGATTTATCACGAAGAAGATACGCTAGTTTACCCGAGTTTTATGAACGCTAAATACATTTATAAAACAAATTTTATAAAAAGTTACTATTCATGGCAGAAACTTTTACTTTGTAAACATCAAAATATGATAAAACTTTCACTTACGAGAACGTGTTCGAAAGAATCGCTAAAAACGAGTCTATAACGAATAAGAATGACGACATTTACCGGGTTTTGCGTTTAATAAGTAGTAATCAGTAATAATAGTAAAACACTATTCATAACACCAAAATCATGAAAACCTAAAAAATAGTGATTTTAAGATCACATGTCTTAATACGAAAGTTGGGCGTAAGAAACGCGAGAAACGGACTTTAAAACCCAAAGTTATTTCATTTTTGCTAAAGGCTATTATAAAACGTTTTTACTTTATAAAAACGATTTTCACTTAAAAACGATTAGATGGTGATCATAGCTATCATAAAATATATGTGTTATAAGATATCCAAGTGCTATATTACTAGATACTTTTCATAATGAGGCCTCTTTGGATGTGTATTACGACTGTTGGATTTTAACTATTTAAAGTGTCCTACTCCACGAGTACCACGTCATGTAAGACCTCTTAAATTATATAGCCCCGTACGATGGAATGATGATAACTATATAAGATTATATATGTAGTTTGTTAGACAAAGTACAGAAATACAGATTCGAACCTATAATAACTATTTTCATTCGGGAGCTTTAGCTGGTGACACTTTTTATTAGGGATAATATTATCAATTTACTTCACTCAAGTGCGCTCATAGCCCTATGTTTTTAAAGAATTATTATTAACAAATTTTTTTGGGTGAGAAAACATAGCCAGATTATATCAAATTGGACGCAGTGTGTACATTTTAACATGATTACGTTTTTTGCTAAGTAAGCAATAACCCAATAGCCCTGAATCATGAACTTCAATATACTAGAATGTGAGCTTGAATGATTATAAATAGATCTATTTGGGATTGGTGATGTGTGGGGGGGCACTCCCCGTACGGTGTGACTAGCTGTCACTGGAAACGAACGTCTATCATGTTGTGATTGTGGATGTTTACGGTTGAACATTCGTCACGGGCAATGTAGGCAATATTTATAAAAAGTATTCAATTATGTCGAGCTCGGTGTCATGAGCTTAGGAAAAATGTAATTACAATTTTGTGATTGTCTGCATCTGTTGCATTATCACAGGGGAAAGTCTGCGGTCCTACTTTAAAACATTTACATAAACCTATGAAATTCACCAACTTTAATGTTGACGTTTTTAAATGTCAATGTTTTCAGGGGATCATTAGGGGCACGGGGTGCAAAAGGGAAACAGTTGGTTGGAGTTATGTTTTGGATGTCCATTCATTAAAGAATTAGGTCGCATTACATTTTGTATATATCGTTCTGGGCTGGAAATCTTTGTAATATTAAACAAGTAAACAAGAGAAGCCTTCGAGCTTTTGTAACATTTTTGTAAATCCAATGTATCACAGTTTTAAAATGACTTTAATTGTCGTTCACAATATATCTTGTGCTATGTGATCTAAGAAGTACCAACACTCCCCGAACCCTTATATTCCGCTGTGGACCCAATTTGAGTGTGTTACAGATTGTATCAAGAGCCAAGGTTAAAAAGAACCAGTCAAATGTTTTTTGCTAGACTATAACCGTTTTCAAAACATTGCATTCAACAAAGGGGTTTTCCACGGACATACATACACAATTGTTCAATTAGTTGGTTTGAACTAGATGCATTAGATTGATATACGTGTTTAAAAGATCTAACATTAATATAGGGTAATAAGTAAATATATTAGCATACTAATACAAGCTACTTTAGAATTTAGGTATTATCAAATGTCAGATTCTAAAAGTCCTTCTACATTACATACACATCAGTATCCATTCCAGTTTGAGTACGAATCAACATATAGGGTCCACCAGAGTTTGATGTGGAAACCCACCATCACCGGACTACGCGCCTGGCCCTGAGGAGCCAGGCACCACCCTCACCCGTTTACTTACCTTATGTACCGGAGCCGGTGTACTCGGAGTATATACCACCTGAGGATGATGTCTTTCTAGCCGAGGAGCAGCCGTTGCCTGCCGCTACCTCACCCACTGCTGACTCACCAAGATATATTCCTGAGTTTGATCCAGAGAGGGATCTAAAGGAGGATGATGAGGAGGATCCTGAGGAGGACCCTGTCAACTATCCTGCTAATAGACGAGATGATGATAATGATGATGATGATAATGAGGAGGAGGAAGATAAGGAGGAGGAGGAGCACCTAGCTCCTGCCGACTATACAGTTGTTGCTTTACCAGTTGTTGATCATGTCCCATCTGAGGAGGAGACCGAGCCGTTTGAGACTGATGAGTGTGCGGCCACACCACCATCACCACCATCACCCCTCTTACCACATATACCATCTCCCCCATTTCCAGCATCACCACCTGCTAGTCCTATTCGCCCGTTGGGCTATCGGGCTGCTATGATCCGGCTGAGAGCCGAGACACCATCCACTTCTCATCCATTACCACTACCTACTTCATCACCACCTTTGCAGTTACTATCTTCTGACCACAGGACAGACAGGCCCGAGATTACACTACCACCTCGGAAGAGGTTGGGTATTGACCTTGGTCCTAGGTACGAGATTGGAGAGAGTTCAGCTGCAGCTGCCACTAGACCGATTGGAGGTCGTAGGGCAGACTATAGGTTTGTTGGTACTATGGATACCAAGATCAGATGACAGAGAGCCGAGGAGGTCAGCTATAGGATTAAAGATGTTTGGATAGACCCGAGAGAGGCTGTTGAGGAGGTAGCACCGATGACCCTTGAAGGGGTCAATGCTAGGGTGACTGAGCTTACTGCAGTCCAGGAGCAGGACACGCAGGATATCTATGCTGTGATAGAGGATACTCAGGACAGGCAGACCCAGATATATCAGAGTGTTGAGACATTGTTTGATGATAATCAGTACCACTATGAGGCATGGGGACGCTCCATAGAGGTTAGCTATATGACACGTTCAGAGATAATGACATTACATTATGTAGTGATGGGTCAGCAGGCAGTGATTTCACAATTGCAGGCAGCTGACCGTAGGAGTCAAGTTGTGACTTCAGAGATGCTACAGGCAGACCACCAGTGGCAGGTCCAGTTAACTAAGGCATTAAAATTGCTTAAAGGACTACAGACTTAGATGGCCGAGTTTCAGAGGCAGCTTAGACCCGCAAAAGGTCCGGCACAGCCTGATGCACCAGGGGAGGCTGGTAGCAGTTCCTAGATTTGGTTATGTTGTAGCTATGCTATGCAGCCTGTTAAGTATTATGGGTTATTCCCAGCTAGCAGACTGTATAGATCTTTTGTTTTGTTTAGCTACCCAGTATAGGTCTTTTGTTCAGGTATTATCTATCTTGTACAGCATACTAAGTGTTACGGGTATATCCCGGCTAGTATGGCTTTAGGTTGTTTCTTTTGTCTTGTAACCTAAGTGTAGTAATCATTTTGTATCTGAACCGAACATGTATGTTTTTCCAAGTTATATATGAAATGGACGGATTACGTTATCTATGAAATCGAATTTATTATAAATGAATGTCGATTTGGTTATACCATGGTAAATTTCAAAAGCAGTTGTACATTTCACTGTGTGATGTGATCTCGTTTTATTTAATGTGTATATGTTATGTAATAGTATTGATTTTATGAAATCTAACGGGTATTATGTTTTCTTGTGATTCAAAGAAAATGGCACCAAAGAGAAGGACCACGAGGTTAAACCCAGGTACAACACCAACACCAGTCACATACACTCATACCACTACATCTGTCACCAATGCCTAACTTCAGGCAATGATTGACGAAGGCGTTACTGCAACACTGGCAGCACGTGATGTAACCAGGAATGGCGATGATAGCCATACTTCAGGAACTGGTGCCAGAAGGCCTGTGGAAGTTGCTCGTGAATGCACCTACTCGAACTTCCTAAAATGCCAACCCTTGAACTTCAAGGGCATTGAGGGAGTTGTTGGACTCACTCAGTGGTTCGAAAAGATAGAGTCTGTTCACAGCATAAGCAACTGTACAGTAGCATGCCATGTCAAATTTGCTACGTGTACCCTATAAGGAAATGCTCTTACATGGTGGAATTCCCACGTTAAGACCACTACTCCTGAAGCTGCCCATGCGATGCCATGGAGGACACTGAAAAAGACGATGACCAACAAATACTGCCCAAGGGGCGAAATTAAGAAGCTGGAGTTTGAAATGTAGAATTTAAAGGTGAAGGGTACCGATATGGTAACTTATAGCCAACGTTTCCAAGAACTCGCACTAATGTGCGATCGGATGTTTTCGGAAGAAATAGACAAAGTTGAGAAATATGTCGGTGGCTTGCCCGACATGATCCATGGCAGTGTGATGGCAACTAAGCCAAAAACTATGCAGGATGCCATTGAGTTCGCCACTGAACTCATGGACAAGAAGATCAACACTTGGGCTGAACGTCAGGCTGACAACAAAAGAAAGTCTAATGCCACCACCAGGAACAACCAGAATCAGCAACCAAACAAGACACAAAACACTGGAAGAGCTTATGCCGTAGGAAATGGTGACAGGAGACCATACGAAGGGCCTAGACCTCTATGTTCCAAATGTACCTATCACCATGATGGTCCTTGTGCTCCCAAATGCCACAAGTGCAACCGATTTGGTCATTTATCTCATGACTGCAGGAATCCCCCAAATGTCAATACTGGGGCTAATCAGAGGGTTTGTTTTGAATGTGGTGCTCAGGGGCATTTTAAAAGGGATTGTCCAAAATTGAAGAACAACAACAACCGGGGTAATCGGGTTGGAAATGCCAAGACTCAGGCAAAGGTGTATGCCGTGGGCAATACAGGGGCAAACCCGGACAACAATATTGTCACGGGTATGTTTCTCCTAAACAACCGATATGCATCTATTTTATTTGATACCGGTACCGATAGGAGTTTTGTATCTACTACATTTAGCTCTCGAATTGTTATCACTCCAACTGCATTAGATCATGATTATAATGTCGAACTAGCCGACGGGCGAATTGTTGGGTTAAACACTATTATCCGGGGTTGTACGTTA
Source organism: Tanacetum coccineum (assembly GCA_026074375.1). Classification (NCBI taxonomy): domain Eukaryota; kingdom Viridiplantae; phylum Streptophyta; class Magnoliopsida; order Asterales; family Asteraceae; genus Tanacetum; species Tanacetum coccineum. The sequence goes on from BQNB010161189.1 coordinate 13,969, forward strand.
AACTTCTTAAATCATCCTTTCAACATAGACCTAATGCCCGTAGAACTAGGTAGTTTTGACGTGATAATTGGTATGGATTGGTTGGCAAAGTACCATGCCGTTATTGTCTGTGCGGAAAAGATCGTTCGTATTCCTTTTAAAGACAAAATTTTAATCGTTCGAGGTGACAGAAGCAGCAATGGGACCCGATTAAACATCATCTCGTGTACTAAGGCTCAAGAGTATTTAACGATGGGATGTCACGTATTCTTGGGACCCGATTAAACATCATCTCGTGTACTAAGGCTCAAGAGTATTTAACGATGGGATGTCACGTATTCTTATCAAATATCACCGCAACCAAAGACAAAGACAAGTCAAAGTGGAAACGACTTGAAGATGTGCTAGTTGTTCAAGAATTTCCTGATGTTTTTCCTAAGGACTTGCCGGGTATACCACCCACTCGACAAGTGGAGTTTCGAATCGATTTGGTACCTGGTGCTACACCTGTAGCACGGGCACCATATAGATTAGCACCGTCCGAAATGAAGGAACTAGCGGAGCAACTACAGGAACTTACGGACAAAGGCTTCATAAGACCAAGTTCCTCACCCTGGGGAGCTCTGGTTCTATTTGTAAAGAAGAAAGATGGGTCTTTCTGGATGTGCATCGATTACAGGGAATTGAACAAACTGACAGTGAAGAACCGCTACCCACTCCCAAGGATCGATGACCTATTCGACCAGCTGCAAGGGTCGAGTAT
>BQNB010161194.1:1858-14709 GCA_026074375.1 Tanacetum coccineum
TGATATCCACTTCCTGCACAATACAAATGCAAAACAAACATATATTTGGCAGTTTTTGTCTGTTTTTGGTCATTTAAGCTCGTTTTTAGAGGTAAAAGATATGTGTAATTAAGCACTTATCAGGTCCTGATTGACAACGATTGGCTCTCGAGGAGCATTAACAACGTTGGTATTGTCGTCGGATGACTCGGAAGTGTCTTGGAAGTCTTGAAGGACTTCCTCGAATGTCTTTTGTATTAGAGCACATCCTTGACAATGAAACCATGAATTGGGTCCCCACAATTGAGACAAATTTTTTCAATTTTAAAGGATCGTTGAGACGAGTCGGGTATTGGAACAAGAATCAAATCTTCAAGACTCCCTTTCGAACAACCACAGTTTGAAGTGTACAAACTTCCACAAGACGAGCATTCTTTAATCGCGTAAATTGGATTCAAACGATAATCGAATGACGTCATAGAATTAAACATGAAGATGGATAAGAAAAGAATTAAATGATACGAAGAAAAAGAAGATTATTTTTGGTTTTTCCATTAATTCACAATTTATTTTAACGGACAAAATGATAAGACAACTTAAACCAAATAATCTACTTACTTCACGGTAGCTCTCAAAAAGATAAACGCACAGGTGAGCGGAGGAGTAGGAATAGCGCGAAGCTTATTTCTCCTTTCGGGTCGTAGTTCCTAGGAACAACCCTCCTTATACCCACTTTATAGTTTGTTTAACTTTTCAAGGTGAGCCGTACGTCGTAAGAGACACAAAAGGCAAGTTTTTAAATCTTTTGTTCGAGTTGGGAACCAACAAGTTCACCGGAAATTATTATGATAATACCTCAGTTGAGAATATTATATTTTGGTATTTTACCAATTTGTGAATTTTATTTCTTTTTTTATGGACAATTTTTTTTTATGTTTTTGGTTTTTCTTTGGTTTTTATCTGATAATTATACTAGAAGAAATGAAAAATATTTTTGTACTTTTTTATATTTTTATAATAAAAGAAAATATTCACAGTTTCAAACACAATTGATCAAACGTAACGATAAACGGTTTCACAGCCTCCCCGGCAACGGCGCCAAAAATTGATTGGTGAGATTTACACCAAATATATATAATATATAATAAAATATAAAATATATATGTAAGTCTAAAAATCAACAAGATCAATGATACCGAGAAGTAGTATAGAATGTTCCCGGGTCGTTTATCCCCAACGAGGCTGGAATGGAAAATCGATACAATCGAAGATTTGAGTTTGAAGGAAGGAATTGATTTGAGAAGTTGAAAAAGTCAAATTATATAACAACAAACAAAAACGTTTAAGAAAAACCTAGAAATTACTAAATTAAACTGAAAAACGGAAGCACGAATCCCGAACAAAGGGGGAAAAACCTAAATTCTTTAAAAATAACCCTACGGAGAATCTTTCACTTCTAAACTACTCTACGGGACAAATAACGAAGAATGAAAAAGACTAGACCGAAAACGGAGTTCGTTTGACCCAAAAACGAGTCAAAACAAAATCCCGTACCCGGACCCGTTCTTTAAAAAGTACAAAGTTGTAAAAATGACCCTACGAAAACTTTGGTATTTTTCCTACAAACTAGATGACAAAATAAAATTTTCTAAAAAAGCAAAATATTTTTTTGATAATTTTTGTATTTTTTATGAATTAAATAAACTTTTAACGAAATTAAATTATAAAAAATATTAAACGATTATGAAAATTTCTGAAAAATTTACAAAAAATACTTTACACTATGATTGATCTACGAAAAATAAGAAACACAGTTTTGCTTAAAAATAAGCCGAAAATAAGCCTGTTGCAGCTTATAGGATTTAAAGCCAAAACATAGTTATATACATAGTGCCTTGAGTCTTTAACGATAAATGACCAGGGCGCGAGTGGTAAGTGTGGTGTGTAAAAGGGGGATGTATCGCTTGGTCCCGGGTTCGAGTCTTGCTCACCCGGGCCAAGTGTCTTTCCCCCTTTTTTTTTTTTGAAAACTAAAAGAGCAAGTTGTTAAGCGTGGGGCTTACAACTTTGTCTTCTACATCTTTTTATGGAAAAGCAAATAAAATAAGCTTAAAAATAAGCTTCTAAACTTGGACAGTTTTAGCTTATTAAGGGCATAAAGCAAGAAATTGGCTAAGTTTTAGGCTTATTGAACATTTAAGCTGTAACTTGAAACTAACAAAACTAAAGGGGAGGCACTAACCTATCCTAGATAAGATTTACTAGTTCTAAAAGCATTAAACTTAAATAAGCTTAAAAGGGGCTTATATGACGGAAGTAAATTAAGATTATAAGGACTAAAAGGGCTTAACTCTTGGGCTGTATACACTTAATAAGCTAAGTAACTAAGGAAGTAGCTACACAGCCTAAACAATAACCTTAGTTAGCTATACAGATTCACAAATAAGTCATGATATATGCTTATATGAAGAGGTGACTTAAACCCACAACAGTACTAACTATAGGAGTTGTAATGTATAGTGTGAAATGGGGCTTTAAAAAACTCAATAAGCAAAGAAAAAAAGAAATAAGCTATCTAAGGCCATAACACACCTAATAAGTACCTAGGGACTCAAAGACATTAATTAATAAGCTCCTACATAAGCTGGAAAGAAAATCAAGCAATTCTACATTATGCAAAGCAACAACAGGCAAGGGGATATTTTGAGCTTAAAATTAAGCTATCTAGAAAACTTTTAATGGCTGAAATTTAAAGGCTTATCTAGGAGCTTATTGGCTTTTTAGAAAAGCCAATAACCTAGGCTGAGGTTAACTAATAAGCTAGGTGAAAGGACTTAAAGTTGGCCCCTTAGCACCAGGGCAAAATGCACTAAGCAAAGGATGCTTAATTTGACAGCTTCAAATAAGCTGTCAAATAAGCTCAAAATTAAAAGATAAGCTAAGACAGATTGAAAAGGGCTTAATATGAGCTTATGCTCAAGATCTAAGCTTCTGAAAACAAAGAAAAGCTGCTGATTTCAGAGATGGAAAAGAAGGCTTTTTATTTTGAAAAATGACATTCATACTTGGCAGTTTTGACTTACAAGGTCAAACGACTCAAGGGACCTTTGGCAACTGATTTAAACACTCAAATGACAACAATTTGAACCCTTAACTCAGTGATCACATGGCTTAACCTTATATAAAAGGCCTTTGTAATCTCCATTTTAAAAAAAACTACTGTTCAACGATGCTTGTAAAAACTTTGGAAAAGTTTTTAACTAAAAAACTTTAGCAAAATAGACTTATTAAGCTCATAACACCTCAGGTAAGTTAACTTAATGACCCAACCCATGTCATTACCATTTTCACCGTTTTAGCACTTAACCAACACCCAATTAATATTTCAATCATTACTTGGATGTAAATGGATAAAAGTGAGTAAATGACTAGCTAAAAACAGAATTTTAACTAAATTTGAGCTTGTGAACAGTAATAAGCTCAAATGAGCTTATTAAGAGCTTATTGAGTGAAATTCGACTTAATATTGAAAACAAAGTATAATAAAGCTTGAAAACTAAATGTTATTCCTCAAATGAAGATGTACAAGCTTAAATGAAAAGAGTACAAGAACTTAAAGGTGATTGCTAAAAATTTGAAAGAAAATGCTTAATATTTAAGAAAATACAAACTGAAAAATAAAAACTCTAACTCACTTTTTTTTTTCTTCTGTCTTCTTCTTCTTTTATAAGCTAGGAAGCTCTTTGTTGTGTTAGTTTGGTGAGAGGAAAACCAAAAACGTATTTCCAGCCTTTGATTACATGTTTGTGCTTCTTTTCTTCAATCATAGCCGTCCCTTTTGCTCGAAATTGGTGGGATTGCCACCATGGCATACTTTATGGGTTCTAGGGATAGTGGAGGGGGGAGATAGGGAAGAACCCTGGGTTTTTTTGGTGGGAAAGGTTGGATAAAAGAAGGGAAGTCGACATGTGATTGGTGCTTGGGTTTTTGAGTCTCAAAAGGGCGGGAAAAGGTGTTGGGGAGAGACAGAGTATAGTTTTGGGGATTGGGCAAACATGGCCCCTCAAAGTGTTAATTCACTTTGCAACCATGGTCCCTTGGTTAAATAACTTTGGGGACTTGGCAAAACAAGTCCCCAAGAGTTATAAGACTATTTGCAATACTCGTCCTTGGTGTATTACAAGTATGGGGAGTTGGCAGTTTTGCCCCCCCACTTGTTACTTTGCTTAAATGGCAGTTTGGCCCCTCTCTTCTTTTCTCCCTTTTCCTCTTATAAATATTAGTTTAGGGTTTTGGCAATTTCAACCCTTAAACTTATATTTCTTGACTTTTTGACTTTTTTGGCTTCGGGGTTGACTTGGGTTGACTTTGACTTTGACCAGTTGACTTTTCTGTTGACTTTTTGACTTGATTGACTTTTCGGCTTCGATTTGGCTTTGTCTTTCACAGTCTTTTCCATTCCGAGTCCGGTTTTGTCGTTTTGGCTTTGTTTTTCGTCCTTTTCTTAGTTATCCGTTCCTGCACAATACAATTAGCAAAACAAGCATATATTTGGCATTTTAAGTCCGTTTTTGGTTATTTTAGCTCGTTTTTAAAGGCAAAAGGTATGTGTAATTAAGCACATACCAAAATCCCCCATACTAAGGTATTGCCGTGTCCTCACGCAATGCTATGAAGTAAGCATTTACGAAAACTAAGAATCTCAATCCCCCTCGACTAATAACTTTGAAAAGTAGCAAAGTGTTTGTCAAGGGTGTTGGAAACACGAAAAGTGTCGGTCACTTCCAAAGTTGTAACAAGTCTTAGCTCGTAGTTAGTATAAGGATTTTTGGATTTTCCTTTTTCTTTTCTCGACTTCCTGTTTGACTTCCTTTATTTTATCAACATTGGGATCATAGAATGAGAAATGTCCATAGAATAATCTACGGAGGCATGACGGATTCAATTCATCTCCTGATTTTTCACTAGCTCCAAACCAAGCAATTAAACAAGATCATTTGTCAATATAAGTCTAAATGCTAAGCACTCATACTTATGACTTGTGAACTTTTAACTCCCAACATGAGTGTATGATTTAAATTTGTGTGTAATCGATTTCAACTCACCCATAGATCAATTTTATTTTTATAGTCTTTGATTCTAGTTGAATCATGACTCAAAGCAACAACTTATTAGGACCTTGTAACTTGATTTTAAAGAACGAGATTTTAACTGTAGAACTTTTTGCAACATCTTTATCATTAATATCATAAGTTCTATTTAAAGCTAGGAATGCGTTGATTAGTATGAAAACTACTTAGGCCTGCTCCCTTGTAGGTTATCACAACCAACGACCGATGTCTTAGTTTGAAAAACCCACCCGTTGTAGCGTAGTGAGAAATCAAAAAACTTTTCATAATTTGGTAGGATAAGTGTCTTAGTTTGAACCCTCACCTAGACTCGTTCATGGTGAGATATTCACAACACACCTAATCTTAGAAGTTAAAGAAGTCTTCGTTTGAACCCCCACCTGTGGTTAGCGAAGTGGTTATCACGAAAATCTTTTATTGCTCCATATAATCAAAATGTATGCTTCTTGGCAAATTTAATATTCATGTATTTTTGCATTCTATACTTAATTCATGCGTCTTTGGCCATTTTAACTTACGAATTATTAAAGAACAGAAAAATCTCGCTTAAAGACAAGTTACAAATTTGAAGTTTTTTAAAAACATTGATTGACTTAGTTGTAAATGTATTGAGCGTATGATTAGGTGGATTAGAAAGCTAATGGGGGGAAAAAGCCACAGTTACTCAATATAAGTTTTAGAATATCTTGCTCAACGCATAAACTTATATTTATCTCTATCATTCTGTTTTCACATTCTAAAATTTCGAAACAATCGTATTGTGAAAGTTAGGCTACAAGCGGTAAGTTGAGGAACTAGCTAGCGGCCTCAATTCTCCCGATCGAGTCAAAAAAATTATTCTCATTCTACCTATTAGGAAAGTCAAAACTGTGACAAAACACTTATTTTATTTTTGAAATTTTTAAAATTTTTTTTTTTTTTTTTTGGTTTTTGCAAAAAATTTGTGTAAAAACGGATACGTGTAAAACGACTGTAGGCAAAACTCAAATCGAGATCCCCCCCGTACTAGCTCTCGCACTCAGTGTTTCAAAAGGGGTTCCACTCTCGTAAATCTAAGGCCGTTTATGAAGTGTGCCAAAAGATAAAACGTTAGTCGATTAGATTTGGATACTGGATCCCGTATGAAGTGAGGGATGTGAAACTCATGTGGATACTACAAGGCAAGAGAGTTTCAAATCCGGAATCCTGGAATACAAATACAAGCACACAAAACATGGACAAAAACACGGGTAATGGGAAAATGAAAGCCTTCTCACACACAAATCATTATTTGCATAATGAAAGAAGATAGGACGATAAGCATGGGTTGCCACCAAGGAAGGCCTTGTTTTTATTAACTAGAGTCCACAAGCTCGACTGACCCGAATTTATTGGTCCATGGGGAAGCAAGTGGAAGATAAAATCATCATCGGACTTTCATTCAAGCGGTTTGGATAAACATTGAATTTCATGAAAGTTCACTCGATGAGATACATTCGGGCATAAAGAATGTAAATGGAATGCGGGTCAAAATGGTTCTTCATTCCTGGTGGAGAGAAGATATGGAGGGACAACGGGATACGTGAGAAAAGCAAGAAAGATCCATACAACATAAGCGAAGAGAGAAGATTGGTCATCCTCTAATGGTACATTCACATTAGTTGTAGACACATTCTTACGAATCCCGAGGTCAATAGAAGTCAACTCTCCTGGATCGGGCTCAATCTTAAATTTGAAAACATTAGTTCGGGATAGACATGATATGAGTGAGTTCATCGGCGAACTCCTCATGATTAAAGTCACTCATATCGGCAGGAGGAAACTGATCATTCGAAAGATCAAAGATAAACGAATCATATTGAGAAAAATCAACATGAGTAGTGGTACTGCCACTACTCCTCTCTTTAAATGATCGGTTATCATGTAGAAAGTTTATAATCAGAAGAGATAAACTAGAATAAGTAGTGGGATGCATACTAATCTTTCTAGATTAAAGTTGGAAAGTTTCAGATTCGGGATAGAATTATCAAGGTATTAAGTTCCTCCAGAAAAAGATTAGGAAATGTGGAGGTAGACTTGGTCACAACATCGGAAGATGGAGTGGGATTATCTCTTAATGCATCGATCTTAGCAATAAGAAGATTGACATTCAATAATTTTTCACGAAGGATATCGTCTTTGATTGTTAAAAGAATGTCATCATCAATCCTTCCAACTTTCCGGATCAACAATCTCCACCACCTCTAAGCTGACGATCTCAACATCGGGAGGTGATGCATCGACATAATCGATATCCTCACCGTAGGTAGAATCGTCATCACTTGAAGAATTATCATCGTTAGAATTAACAACAATCTCATAATGTTCATTGAGGAGGATTAAGAGGGTGGTTATTTTCAAAAGAGGTACATCACACATTTTGTCGGGATATTCTAGGACTTACTTGGGATGGGACAAGGTCTCAACATAGACTTATGGAATTCTGTCGATTCCGTTTCGGAATAGTGTCAAGATCTCGTCCCCCCATACTTAGAAAAGTTATCGGGTTCTCGATTGGTAAAACGGGTGTGATTTCAATGGTATAGTCTTCGTCATCATCGTAGCAAATGGGAATCTTCCAATATCGATCTTTAGCTGCTTGTTCTTCCGCGATTCGCTTTTCTTCTTCCTTCTTTTGTATAGCTTGACCAACCAAATCACGTAAGGTTGTCATTTGTTCCATAAGCTTATTTTGAGAATGAGAAGGTCATTTTGGGATTGAAAGATTGGATGATTGACGGTATATTGCGGGGGTTGAAATTGGTCAAAACCAAAAGAATTGAATCATAGCAAGAATTTTGCTCATGATAATAGTCTTCATTCATTGGTTGACATTGGAAGGTTTCATGAGGACCCCCGCAATTTTCACAACAAAGGTATTGTTGTGGAAAACTCGGTGAAGTTTGTGGAAAATAATCAAAGTTTTGATTGAAACATGGGTCCTGATTGTAGACAAACGGGACTTGAGGTGGACAATCGTAACTGTAATGAGAATCGTTCCCACATAACTCACGAGAGTATGGTACGCATTGTGGTTGTGGAGGATGGTTTGCAACACTTGGGAGAATTTTTGGAAGAGTACGAGTTGAAAACATGATTTTGTGTTCCGTTCCATACTATTTACAATAAAAACAAACTCCATCGTATTCATTGCACCCACATTGTTGGCATGTACGAAACAGACATTGTTGTTGCAATCTTTGCAAGTTTTGTAGGGGTCATCAATGGTTGATTTTTGATGGTTAGGATTAGAGATACTCGGATCTTTCGGAGGGCATTATAACCGTAATGAGCACTTTCCCACAAGACTTACAAGTGCATTGTCGACAAGATTCCATTAAGATTTCCCGCACTCGTGACAACAATGGTCAATGTGTGGAGGACTTGGTGAGGAATTTTTACCGGGGTCCTGATTAACAACGATTGGCTCTTGAGGAGCATTAACAACGTTGGTATTGTCATCGGATGACTCGGAAGTGTCTTGGAAGTCTTGAAGGACTTCCTCGAATGTCTTTTGTATTAGAGCACATCCTTGACAATGAAAACCATGAATTGGGTCCCAAAGTGAGGCAAAAAATTTTCTATTTTAAAGGATGTTGAGAGAGGCGGGTATTTGGAACAAGAATCTTGTCTCAAGCTCCCTTTTCGAACACCACAGTTTGAAAGTGTACAACTTCTACTTGACGAGCATTCTATAATCACGTATATTGGAATAACGATAATCGAATGACGTCATAGAATTAAAATGAAGTGGATAAGAAAAGAATTAATTGATATGAAGAAAAAGAAGATTATTTTTGGTTTTTCCATTAATTCACAATTTATTTTAACGGACAAAATGATAAGACAACTTAAACCTGATAATCTACTTACTTCACGGTAACTCTCAAAAAGATAAACGCACAGGTGAGCGGAGGAGTAGGAATAGCGCGAAGCTTATTTCTCCTTTCGGGTCGTAGTTCCTAGGAACAACCCTCCTTATACCACTTTATAGTTTGTTGGAACCTTTCCAAGGTGAGCCGTACGTCGTAAGAGACAACATAAAGGAAAGTTTTTAAATCTTTTGTTCGAGTTGGGATACCACAAGTACGGAAGTTATTATGATAATACCTCAGTTGAGAATATTATATTTTGGTATTTTACCAATTTGTGAATTTTATTTTTTTTTTTATGGACAATGTTTTTATATTTTTGGTTTTTTCTTTGGTTTTTATCTGATAATTATACTAAAAGAAAATGAAAAATATTTTTGTACCTTTTTTATGTTTTTTATAAAAGAAAATATTCACGTTTCAAACCATTGATCAACGTAACGATAATCGGCTTCACACCTCCCCGGCAGCGGCGCCAAAAATTGATTGGTGATTTCACACTGTAAATATAAATAATAAATATAAATATAAAATATAAAAAAATAAGATATAAAAATCAAACAAGAGCCATAATACGAGAATTAGTATAGAATGTTCCCTGGTCGTTTATCCCCAACGAGGCTGGATGGAGAATCGATCAGTCAATATTTGAGTTTGATGAAGGAATTGATTTGGGAGAGTGAAAAAGTCAAATTAAACAATAACGAATAAAAACGTTTAAGAAAAACCTAGAAATTATGAAATTAACTAGAAACGTGGGCCGGAATCCGAACAAAAAGGGGGAAAACCTAAAATCTTTAAAAATAACTTACGAGAAATTTTTGCTTCTAAACTATATAGGGGATAATAACGAAAGAATGAAAAAGGACTAGACCTAAAACGGAGTCCGTTTGACCCAAAGAGTCAAACAAAATCTCGTACCGGACCCGTTTTTAAAAGCAAAAAGTTATAAAAATTGACCTACGAAAAATTTTCTATTTTTCTACAAAATAGTGATAACGAAAAATTTTCTAAAAAAAGCAAAATATTTTTTTGCTATTTTTTGTATTTTTTATGAATAAGTAAATTTTAAAACAAAAAAAAAATCTAAATTAAATTATAAAATAATATTAAACGATTACGAAAATTTCTGAAATTTTTTTACAAAATACTAGATGCTAAAACAGTCTAAGAAAAATAAGAAACCAAATAAGCTAAAGAAATAAGCTTCGAATAAGCTTATACAGCTTATTAGCTGTTTTGGCCAAACCTTTAAATAATGTTAGCCTTGAGTCTTTAACGAAAGACCAGGCGCAGTGAGTAGAGTGTTGGAGTAAAAGGGGTTTTGTAACGCACGCTTCGCGCGCACACGGGTTCGCAGTCTTGCTCATCCCCGGGCCAAGTGTGCTTTCCCCTTTTTTTTTGTTTGAAGTGTGTCTGGGTAGAAAGGTGTAAGAAAAGGAAAGTAAAGGGTAGGCGGAACTCCTTTGAAAACTCTCGATCACTCTGCAGTGTCAACGATTAACTAAACTCTATCAAAGATATACAAACAGTACCTAGATAGTATTTTTTCTCGCGCGTATTGAAAAGAGTGTCAGAAAAACTTAAAATACAAACTTGTAAAAGAGCTTATTCTCTACAACATTAATAAAAGGACTTTCTACTTTTAACAACTCAATAAGCTAGAAAATTAGCCTTTCAAATTCTGTCACAGAAACTTAGGCTTTAAGAGCCTTTTTTAGAATTTGGCTTATTTATGGCTTATTACTTTATGAAAATTAAAACTAAAAGAAGCTATGTAAAGCTTAAGATGTATACTAGAGTTATCTAAACAAACATTAGCTAGGTTTTAGCAACTTTAACAAGAAAAATGAAATGAAAAAGTACTAGTTTTAGCTTAAAACTGTTATAAGATTTTTCTAATAAGCTAAACAGCTTATTCCTAAACCTTGAAACTAAAAGAAGCTACTTGATGCTCATGATGTGTACTAATGGTATTTAAACAAAAATTACCCTAGTATTAACAATTTTAACAAGAAAATTAAGATGAAAAAGTGCAAGTTTTAGGCTTAAATTGTTATAAGCTTTTTCAAATAAGCTTCACAGCTTATTTCTAAACTTTAGAAGCTGAAATTTTGACAATAAGCTACCCTAACCATCTTGAATTATCCTAGGTAAAAGGTTTCTAAAAATTCCAACTAAAAATAAGAAATCAAGAAGAAAATTCAGCTAGGAATATAAGTTGCTGTTGGTTGTTGCTGAGGCAATCTATTGCTGATGCAATTGACCTAAGCACTTATTTGTAGGCTAAATTTTGAAATGAGGATTCTTTAAACCTACCTAATGAGTAGCACTTAACCTAAGTTAAACATTTTTGAACAATTAAATGCTAAGAAATACTGAAATCTCAAGTGACTTTCTTGTTAAAAATCCCCTGGTGCAAGTTAAAATTCTTTAAGCTCAAAACTCATAACTACTTCAAACTAGACTTTAAAAACTATTCTAAACTTAGTGAAATCACTAAACTCAACTAAATGAAAGAGTTTGACAAAATGCTGTTGACTTTAAGAGTCAAACACAGCTTATACCAAACACTACCTTATTCTAACTGTCAAAACCTTATTGCACTTAAAAACTTTCTAAAAGCTAAAACTTTCAAAACTTTTTATCCACTTTCACTCAAAATGACCTAATAAAGCTTTTTAAGCTATAAAACCTAAGGCTTATTTGTGATAATAAGCTAGTTACTCTACTAGCTCATTCTACCTACTTTGACAGTACTTAAGGAATGAAAGCTAAAAGTGCTTACAACTAAAACAACTTAAAGCTAAAACACCTATAGGCTAATTAAACTAAATGAAACAGGATTAACATAAGAATTCACAAAAATAAGCAATTTGACTTAAACTATGAAAATGCTAAAATGAAATTTAAAAAGGTAAACCTGAAGTTATTTGTGGTCTCAGAACCAAAGTCACTCTTGAAGAGTGAGTGGCTTAAGAAAACTCAATCCTATTGGCTCCCTAGCCTCTAAACCTGAGCAACAAGCTCAATAAGCTCTTGAGAGCTTATAACTCCTTGTAGCTTTCAAAAATGAATACCAATGCCTTAAGTGATCATTACTTGGATGTAAATGGATAAAAGTGAGTAAATGACTAGCTAAAAACAGAATTTTAACTAAATTTGAGCTTGTGAACAGTAATAAGCTCAAATGAGCTTATTAAGAGCTTATTGAGTGAAATTCGACTTAATATTGAAAACAAAGTATAATAAAGCTTGAAAACTAAATGTTATTCCTCAAATGAAGATGTACAAGCTTAAATGAAAAGAGTACAAGAACTTAAAGGTGATTGCTAAAAATTTGAAAGAAAATGCTTAATATTTAAGAAAATACAAACTGAAAAATAAAAACTCTAACTAACTCCCCTCTTTCTTCTGTCTTCTTCCTCTTTTATAACTGAGTCTTCAAACCCATGTGTTTGTTGTGTTAGTTTGGTGAGAGCAAAACCAAAAACTCATCTAAACCGTCGAATATGCCTTGGGGATTTGTGGGATTGCCAACTTGGCATGGGTTTAAGTGGAGGAGGGGGATAAGTTTGTCCATGGGGTTGAAGGGTTGCAGGGTAAAAGAAGTGACTTTTTGACTTTTCGGCTTCGATTTGGCTTTGTCTTTCACAGTCTTTTCCATTCCGAGTCTGGTTTTGTCGTTTTGGCTTTGTTTTTCGTCTTTTTCTTAGATATCCGTTCCTGCACAATACAATTAGCAAAACAAGCATATATTTGGCATTTTAAGTCCGTTTTTGGTTATTTTAGCTCGTTTTTAAAGGTAAAAGGTATGTGTAATTAAACACATACCAAAATTCCCCCATATTAA
>BQNB010161195.1:0-11480 GCA_026074375.1 Tanacetum coccineum
TGATTGCGTTGTGACAACGTGCTTATTCTATATTTTCTATTGTTCATATAGTCATAGACTATATTTGGTACGTTTCATATTAAGTCACGGTTATTCGGGTATTTAATGCAAAAGATTTAAGATTTTAATCGAAAACGTATTCACCCCCCCCTCCATGTTTACAACACAGAGTTAGACAAAGATGCTATACGAGATTCCTTCCCTGAGGAACACCTTATGGTTATCAACATAAAGGAAGCAGAAACCGACCCATGATATGCGGATTACACCAACTTCCTTGTCTCAATAATTGCTCCACAACACTTGACACATCATTTGAGAAAGAAATTCTTGTCTGATATTAAGAAATACATATGGGATGACCCATATCTGTTCAAATCATGCCCTGATGGAATTGTAAGGAGATGCGTTGTTGGTAAGGAATTACACGAGATCCTCGAACATTGCCATACAGGACCAACTGGAGGACATTATGGGGCCGATATTACTGCAAGGAAGGTCTTTGAATCAGGATTCTATTGGCCAACCATTTTTAAGGATTCTGCCATGTATGTTCGAGAATGTGATGCCTGTCAAAGGGAAGGGAATATTTCTGCCAGAAACCAAATGCCACTGACCAATATTCTCGTTAGTGAGGTTTTCGACATTTGGGGAATCGACTTCATGGGGCCCTTCCCTTCATCATGAAATAACAAATACATCCTCGTAGCCGTCGACTACGTTTCAAAATGGGTTGAGGCTGAAGCCCTGCCTACTAACGACGCTCGAGTTGTAGTTAAATTCCTTCGGAAATTGTTTTCTAGATTTGGGGTCCCAAAAGCTCTAATAAGTGATCGTGGGACACATTTTTGTAATTCCCTTCTCGAGAAAACATTAAAAAAATATGGAGTTACGCATAGACTTGCTACTCCATATCATCCTCAAACAAGTGGTCAAACTGAAAACACTAATCGAGCCATCAAACGTATATTAGAAAGGACCGTAAACGGGAATAGGAAGGAATGGGCAGATAAACTTGATGATGCACTTTGGGCATTTAGGACAGCTTATAAGGCACCAATTGGGAGCACTCCATTCAGGATTATTTACGGAAAAGCATGCCACCTGCCGCTTGAAATGGAACATAAGGCATATTGGGCCCTCAAGAAAATAAACCTAGATTTAGAGGCAGCAGGAAAACATAGGTTTCTTCAATTAAATCAATTAGATGAATTGAGAACAGAAGCTTACGAACATTTACGAGCATATAAAGAGCGAACTAAACGGTGGCATGATGCAAGATAAGGAATTTCGGGAAGGAGAGGAGGTGTTAGTTTTTAATTCCAGGTGAAAACTCTTTCCAGGAAAACTAAGAACTAGGTGGTATGGGCCGTACACAGTAAGTATAGTATATCCATATGGAACCGTTGAGGTATGTAGAAAAGATGAAGTAACATTTAAGGTTAATGGACATAGGTTGAAGAAGTATTATGGGACAGATATGAGTGACACAAATAAAACATTATATTTTACAAAAACGTGAAGTGGGATGAATCTAACTTAAAGACTTGTTAATAAATAAAAGTGCTTGTCGAGAGACAACCCGTCTTTTTATCAATAAATTTCATTTTCCACACATTAGTTGGTTTGCATTTTCTACTTTGTTTTTTAGGTTCCAGCAGTTAGGAGGTAACTTTCAAGACATGGATACTTGGTTACGTCGTAACATCCTTTAAGCCTGCAAGATGGAAAGTGCACTTCAGCAGTTTACGGCATAAACCTCTAAAAGGTTACGCCGTAACATATTTGAAATCTATAAATAGAGACCTCATTCAGCCACTTTATCATCAACCATTCCACCCCAGATCTAAGGGGTGATCAAGGCCTCCATAGCTCGAAGAATTCCACAAGAAGTCCAAGGGAGATCACACTTAAACTTACTTTTGTATAATCATTCATAAACAACTTTTGTAAGAATTGTGAGTTTTCCATCCATGGTTGTCTTTATTAATTCTTGCTTTGTTGTTTCTATGAGCGGCTAAGCACTTCAAGTGCTGGCCTAGTCATGAATTTACTATCGTTATAATGTTTGTTTCTTGTTAATTCATGGTTCCTTGGATATCCTTTTGACTATCGTGTAACCATGGGTTTTTGTCGTATTGCGGGTGGTTTAGATCCTGTTAATCTTGTTATTAGATTACCACTTGAACATGGGATTAGCAGGGTACTAGGGAAGGATGATCATTCTAACCCTAGTGTAGGAACTAACCCTGTTATCGCCTTTATCACTTAACATACTTAAAAAGCACAGGAACTCTTTTAGAGAGGGTTAATAATCTGTATAGGTTATTATACTAGTTCTTGGGATAGTTGGGATTAATCACTATGACTTGGTTTCCCTACCTTCGTGACTTTTGGTGGATTCGAGATCGCAGGAATTATAGGGCAGACTAAAGATACCTATTCAGCTCTGTTGACTTTAGAAACCACTAATGAAACCATGGTGTAACATTGCACATGAACACATAGTTATAATGGTAGTAAAGAAATGGCTAGGCTAGCATGCTTCTCTCCCTGGTAACTTCTATCTCATTTACTTTTCGCATTTTTACTTTCCTGTTATTTTCAAAATCAATCTCAAACCATTTTCAAAATGTGACAATTCAAATTAAAACTAATTGACACTTAGCTCTTGGGACGACCTTAAATTTACCATATCTACACTACTCTTCTCTGCCCGTTAGTGCATTTGTCAGGTGAATCGAGTTTTATAAATTTATAACTTGAATAAATATATTTTAAAATAAAATACGCATCAGTCTATAGCTATTGTAATTCACGTGTAAGATGTCAGCTTTACAAAATAGTAAGGCTAACACTCTTTATTACACGAAATAAGATTATTAGAGACAAGACGACGTAGCACTTCACTTCCTGGATGTCCAAGACGTTGATGTCACGTATGTTGACTAACAAGGAAGGCATGAGGAATCGGTGATGGAGCCGTGATCGGGTAAAGATCCCCTGAGCTGTCACATCGGAGTAGCACCCGACGAGTCATGAAATTCTTAACGGAAAAACCAAACGCATCAAATTCAATAATGCAATTATTATCACGGACAAACTGACGAACAAATATTACATCTGAGCTCGGATCAAGAGTACATATTCATGCAACGAATCCTGAGGGAAGAACCGCGTCTCTCAGCGGTTATGCTAAGATGTGTACATGCAACCCCCCAACGTCTAGGTGCGCTCTCGCCACTTCACTCAACACAATCTGTAGTTTCGCTTCAATATCGCCACTGGGAGCTATCACTAGTAGCCAGTATAGCACTACGCGTGTTCCAATTTATCTTTACTCCTAGAGCAAGCACATCAAAGATGGGTGGACCTGCTCTCAACTCCAGCGAGCAGCCGCTCAATCTCATCTTGGCACCGCTCACTCTGCAAAAAAGGCACTTCTACGCACCAAGGTATTGTCACACATCCTAGATATTAAAGACTTGAAGACATACCTATAAACTCTGCGTACGCAAGCCAACAGACGTACACGCTATAACACTTATACATATCAGCTGTTGGGCGCTCACTGGTATAATGATTTGCTTGTATAAGCGCGCCACAAAACCCACAGAAATAACACTAGCCAGCACTCATCGGTAAACATCTTTTATAAAGGTTTGCTAGACATCTATGTATCACAGTCATACTCGTACTTGCATTCACGAACTGGCTCACCCTACATGCTTCTCGGCCCCGCATGGCACATACAAAACAAGCTCACGCGTCGTTCAACACTCACAAAATGAGCATGACCACTTCTCTCAAACTCGTCGCCACACTCCGTATCGCAGCTCATCATCTCGTCTAGACACTTAGCAGCAAACTGTCTCTCGACTGATAGGAATCTTCCGGCAATCGTAAGGCTCACACTGGCTTATCCTCTAGGAAGCTCAATATCGCTCCGACAGTCGGCATACAAGAAAATGTTTCTCCCACTGAGATCAAATCTGCGTCGCGCATCGACAAATACGTGACAATCACTGGACACTCCTTCACCCTCACATAGTGTCGCGCGTAATCTAAAAGAGGATTGTTCGAATGTGCTCGCGCTCTCGCTGTTCAAGTCTTGGCTGACATTCTTAGCAAACCCGCTATTTAATGCGCTCTCGCGCTAATGCGCTCGACCAATTTGCGTATAGGTCATCACTGCGCATACCTTAAAATCCAATTACCACGCATCCACTCGTCTCAACATCTATCAGCGATTACGCCACACACATCACTCTTAGAAGAGCTCTCTGAGTAGCTCAAGACAGATTCAGCTAGTCTAGAAGCAGACCTCTCTACTGGAATAAATTGTTAAAAACTCCAAGAATAACACTTGCTCACGGAGCTCGTAAACATAGAACGATAACACGAGGCACCATCTAATCCCGTAATAAAACCTCACTTCCGAACTCCCATTACTCTCTGACGCTATATTACATAGGCATCTCTCTATCTATATCGGCACATCACTAGCGGAAGATCACCAGCCGTCGCATCCTTACCGAGCCAAATGCACAAAAGTGATTAATGTGATCACTATAAGAACAGCCACAGCAGCGAATTTCTTACTAAGTAGCGATAACAATCTACATATTCGCTCTTCTAACCTTTTAGGCGAGCAGCCCAAATGAAGAGCGGAATGGCACTGAGCAACGCGCTCTACGTGCTCAATCTGCAATCCTCAAGGAGACTTCTTTCCTGGGAATTTCACTACACTTGACCATATGCACTATTGGTAAATTCTAACTTTTATCGGTATGACTGATTTCTCGCGTGCTATTGCTAAATGTCCATGCATGTATCACACACCCCTATAAAATCAAAAAGAGCAGCCAGCGCTATCACCCTCTTTGGTGGTGCCTATCCATCTCTTAGCTTAAAGTACTATCGCTTCTCAGAAAACGTACCCCTACAATAAAAGAGTTTATCGTATCTATCTCGGTCACATCGTCGCTGCGTAAATATCTCAGAGCTAATTTACGCGCTCTCCACTCTTTCCATTTCTTAACATTCTTGCGTTCATAGGCTCTTAACATGGATCCTACATTGGCTATCTATCTTCTACATCATTACTCTATGCCGGTTGCTCCACGGATTGTGACTCCCGTAACAAACCTCGTCTTTAATCGTTTTCTACTACTTCCACGCCGCGACTCGAATGCTCCCAATGCTAAGCTAGCCACATATATATTCTCCTGCAGAAAATACATATTGCTGCAAAAACGTCTAACACTAATGGCGGGTGAAGTCAATAGGTTAAGGTATTAAGCATGTATTTGAAAATTCTACATTCAAGTATAATACCTTTTAGTATGAAAATGCCCTGCGCACTACATCACCTGGTAAACCAGTGCAATTCGATTAATTCAAATAGGGATCTCAAATAAATCACTACTCGCTTTTGTTTAGTCCAATGGACCACAGGTTTAAGATCAGACAAAACGGAAAGTGATATCACACGATGTCACTATCGTCATCAGTAAATGATTTTTTATATTTACTGCATTGCATGACCTCTTGCCACTCCGAATCCACGGTAAATCACAAGCCATATAACTTTTTTGCACTATTATTGCACACTTAACTCTGGTATTCTTTGATAATTTACACTTAATAAATCCTCTTAAATACACATTATGTTCACTTTAGGGTGTGATCGCAACATGGATGATCACCAAAATCACGTCAGGGCCAAGTCACAGCCCCACATATTGATTACTTCTATGTACCGCAGAGCTTACCACAAATCACTGCAGGCGATACATTATCTGTGCGTCCGAAAATTAGGGGCCTTTTTGCAATACCGGTATCATGCCCGCACTGCTCTAATACCCATTACTACGGCGCGCAATTCGCATACCCCGCTCAATGCACTTGTGTCAATTTTAAAAACATCTGGTACGCTCTGTGAAAAACTACTTGGTGTCACCTCCGTTAATTAGTTTTATGTACACTACTTGGCTCTCAAAATCATGTAGTAAGCAAATACTAAGCATTTAATAATTCTCAAGTAGTCTCAACAATCGCACATGTACGTGTCTCAACCTCCTGGATTAGAAATAATATGCGTAGCTAAGTAAAGCTCGCTGAGTCTACCACAACTACTTCCATTGTCACGCAGTCACTGTGTAGGTTCGTAAACTCCATTAGCGCTCTATACTAGCTACAACAAGAGAATGGCATCTCCTCTAGCCACACGCTCTATCATAGTTATCGAACAACATTGCAAGTACCGATCTCATTGTGCGGGACTATGCATACACGCCTATCTGATTCCACTAGCGCGATGATCTCTTTGATAAGTAAGAATCAGTCTCGCGAGTCATCCACACCTTAACAGTAGACGACGCAGCAACGTAATTCTCGACGTCGCTCGGTTACTAGATTCGACTATATAATAATCGTCACATCGACGAAGCGCGCGCGCACCTTTGTATACATCAGAATCATACGCTCCGCTCTTATATATATAGTATACTTTTAGTCATTATTGTGATGAGGATAAAAAAACACTTGGACTTAGATCACTATCCATAATAACAACCCCACTAACTATTAGCGTTTACACGAGCCAACTTCCTTTAATAGTTTATCGTACAAATCACTGATCTTTCTTTAGTAAGTTACCTCTTTTCGGAAAGTTAACGATTTTTAGGAGTTTGTCGATTCAATTTTATTTTTATTTATATTAATTCGTCTCGTTCTGTCTTTCTCGTCGTTATATGTGATCTTTAATTACTTCATTTACGGCTTCTTACAATCCGTATCTGTTTACGGTTAGCGTCGTTCTATTTTTTGGACTTTTTCTCACGTCTTATCTAAGTTCGTTCGCGCGCTAAATTGTTATATACCGCTAATAATAATATCATCAATAATAGTCCGTTATATTTTCTATCTTTAAACGATATCAGACAAGCGTTAGTATAGACTCGTTCGGACACCTTCAAATGTACTACCATTTGACTTTATTGAACACTTGTCGTTCCTTAGATCAACGACAATTGGTCCAGTAAATCATACTCGTTCGATCTCTACACTTACTATTATCACGTATCGTCTATTTTCATATAGCATTCATCTACTCTCTCTTGACACTCTATATCCGTCAAGTTATACATACAGCTTTTGACTCTGCTTTCACGCTTGGCTCCGACTCCGCTTCAGTACTATATCTTGTTTCGCGCCTAAGTCTCGACTGCACTAATCCCGCAAAAAATTATCTAACTCACCACACGTTTCTCGCGTCTATAGAGCTAATATTAAAATGTGGTTCTTATCGCTAACCCCTTCGATATTCCGGCAGACCACTTCGTTTATGTTCATATCGCCGAGGCACACTAGCTACACTCGACTGGAAATCTGACTACAACTGCACCTCTTTTTCCAATTCTGCATCCGAATCCATTTGTCTATTTTGAAATAGACAGTCCAGACTTTCGACCCTGGGTTCTGCAACGTTACTTAATCTATTTTCAAGATCTGGCGGTGCATCGCAGTTAATCACTAGTAAACAACATCACCCCCACACCCCCCCCCCCCCCCCCCCCCCACCCCCCCCCCCCCCCCCCCCCCCCAACCCCCCCCCCCCCCACCCCCCCCCCCCCCCCCCCTATCCGAGCAACTTTCATGCTTCGCCGGAATGCTGAAACGGATTCGAAAGTGCCCGAATCGAGCTTTTAAAATCCTTACAGCAAGTGCCTTTTATACTAGTGCTGAGTTTTTATATTAAGAATATATATCTCGTTTTCGCCATAACTTTTTCGTTATTAAGAGTTAGAAGCTCTACCTTATATCGAAACGATCGTCTCAAAGAGCTTTATCATATTCCAAAGGCTAATTTCAGATTTACCAATTTCTCGACTCTCGTTTTACGTGCTAAACTTTCTGCTCATATTTATATGTTGCAAAACACTTTAAAAATCCATTTTTAAGCTTTTCAATCAACTAGTACATGTTTATAATGACATATACTTATATTCTAAACCACTCAATCAATCAACAACATTGTCTAATCTATTTTCGCAAGTTTTCCCCCGATTCATCACATGCATGCAAATCAAATCAAATCAAACGAATGAAAAAAAATCGAAATAAATATAAAAGAGCCCTTACAATGTTATATGAAGCAAGGTCGGAAAATAAAAAATGTCAGGTTGTCCTCCTTGTGCCTTAGCCGCGGCTCACTCCAACCAAACCAAACCAAAACTCAAATCAACCCAAATTAAGTAAACCTCAAACTTTATGTGTCTTCATGCGTCGGTTCGAAAAACCCAACCCCGAGACCAAAACAAAACCGAACCAACTCAGCCCCCAAATGAGTAACCAATTGATAAATATTTCTCTTGTGGTCTCTCCCTTGGTTCGAACCCTCAACCGAACCCAACGACCCTTTTGTTTCAAAAATATTTAACCTCACACAAAAACTTATTGCATGTCTATTTTTATTGCTTAGATGATCAAGTAAACATTTTCTAAACCATTTAGGATAGCTAGAAAAATCAAAACACCAAAGGGTGTTTGTTTTGTTGGTTCGTTCGAACCCAAAAGAAAGGAGAAGACAAGAAAACAATGTTTCAACTTGATTCTTGATTAATCTAAACTATTGGTGAATGAAGTTTAAATAGATTTCAAATATCAAAATTGAAAATAAATTGTGTGTAGTTGTTGTTGTATCCGGCTGAGCCACAAAGAGAAGGAAAAGAGAAAACTTTGAAACTTTGCTTGTGTGTGTGATAGTATAAGACTTTTATCATTTCTTGGAAGCATATTAATAATCATTGTATTGAAAGTTGAAGCAATTGAGTGTGCATGTAGTTTAGGCGTCTGTTAGGGGCTAGGAAGAGCATGCCATACCTTTTTTTTCTTTTTATTTACTAGTAAAAACTTTGTGTCAAGGTTTAATAAAAATGTAATTTGTACAAGGTTTAAACAAAACGCGAGTTATAAACGCGAGTCGTGGCTAAAAGCAAGGAACGAAAGTGGCAAAGTTTAAAATAATAATTTACGGCCAAGAAAATAATAATGAGGTGCGTCGTAGATTTTTACGATTCTTAAAACTATTTAATGAACGCGTGGTCAAACGTTGACTCGCGAAACGTTAAAAATAAATAATTAAAAATTTCCGTTCTCAATAAAACACAAAAATAATTAATTACGACAAATAAAAATTTTAAATGTCGACGTTCGCTTACGAAAACTCGTAAAATAATTATAATGACGTCGAACTCGCAATCGTCATACGCGTCGTGAAACTCGGGTTTTTACATTCCACCCACCTTAAAGGAGCGCCGTCCCGGTGCTCTATTCGACTTATTCGTCTTTAGTTTACTGTGAAGAGATTGAGGCATATACACAGGTCTTCGTTGATGTTCCAATGAAAACTTTTAATGAACAATAGTCAAAGCATCAAATATATGCAATGAACATGAGCGAACGGATTGAATGTCATGAGAATCCGTAAAAGGAAGGATTAAATACATGACTCGAAGAAAAAGCCATTGGAAACGAAGAATTTAACAGGTCGTAAATTTTTAGAAGCGGTTAATGGTTCATTACTATTAGCTTATCAAGTTCGCGGCGGGTGATAACATTAGAGAAAAATCCATATAAAAATTACGAGTCGTAAGGGTTCATTAAGCATAAAGAATGATTCGTACAGACGAACACACGCTATGTCGAAGACACATAAGCCTACTCATTCACAATACGTCACTTACATAAGTGGCGTCCAATCCATGTTATTGATAAGTATTGACCTTATGGGTTCGGGGTTTTATAATACCTTATTCAAATAAAAGAAGCGGTCCTATTCATTTCAATAAGATGATTATAAATTCATCCTTATTAAGTTATGGCGAGCAAAACACAATTTCAAAACAAGTCCGAAACGCTATATTAAGTTTATAAAAAGGTGATTTATGTATTTTTTTTTTTTTTTTCCTTTGATGCCATGATTCTTCAAAAAGACTTAACAAAGTAACGAGAAGAATAATGAGACGTTTGGTCAATGCATTTTCATAGGTATGTGCCAAAAATGACGGCACGATCCAGGTGATAAGGATAAAGTATATACTCCAATCGAATGGAAGACTTCAAAAAATAAGATAATTATGCGATTCAAAAGAATAAGAAATAGTGTTCAAAACTCGAAGTCGACAATGATAAATAAACTAGCGGGAATTGACTAAAATTACACGAATGTCAATATAATCAAAAGGAGAATAAAGGTAAAGTGCGTAAGTGTTTCGAAGATAATCGCATCGACTCACACATATCGATGTTGTTAAAAAAAAAAAATAAAAAAAAAAACATAAAAAAAAAAAAAAAAAAAAAAAAAAAAAAAAAAAAACAAAAATAAAAAAAATAAAAAAAAAATAAAAAAAAAAAAAAAAAAAAAACGAAACTCATTTAAGACGTCAATAGTGTTTTACAATATGTAAAGTAATTATTATTACGTAGACGATTTCGCCTTTAGGCTTCGATTAGCACAGGCATCAAATCAAGCTTGATTAAAAATCAATGCTAAATTCTATGCACATGCAGGTTAGGGTACCAAACTCAAATTCCATATAATACGATAGCCATACACCAAGGAGGGACACAGCGACCTTTTAAATAGGTAAACTCACACAAATTCACTTCTATATATATGGACGGCAATCCAGAAGCATGGAGCATAAGTGATAAAAAGGACGGTAAGCTCATATTACGTTATACGGGTATCCTCATATGATACTAGTATTGATGTTCGAGGAAGAAAATAAGAATGCCCCGGGATGTACGCGTGATAGTCGGTTGTATTTGTGGTAGCGGTTTTATTAAAACGACCGTTATAATAGAATATATTATCGACGTCATCAATGATAGCGTATGAGAGCAAAAATAATTTGAATAAAACATTTCTTTTAAATGTAGAAAATGTTTTGTGATGTTTATAAAAATGTTTACAATATTTTATAAAAGTTTGAGGTTGAGTAAAAATTTCCTTTGATCATAAAATGCATTAAGAATTTATTTATTCATACCTTTAAGTGATGTAAATGTTGAAATGAGAATTTACTCCTAATTACTTGTTTACGTTTAATTTTACGTTGAACGTTTTTATATTTTGTGATTATCAAAACGTAAAGATGTGAAAGATATTAATAATGTTTTCAGGCATTATATTTCTATCAACAAACCTCAAAAGAGACGTTTAATAAAATGTCACATTCGATTTATATAAATTAGAGTAAATTCAGGTCCCAATAATTTCTTTTTAATAAAAGTTACAAGAGTTCAAACATGTCTCATTTGTATATTTAAAGGAAAATGGTTGTCGAATGTGAAGAAGACCGAGTCTTTAAAGTTTTGATATCCGCGCAACTCGAATGCTCCCAATGCTCAACTAGCAATATAATAACCTGAGAAAATACATGCAAAAACGTCAACAATAATGTTGGTGAATT
>BQNB010161196.1:0-10611 GCA_026074375.1 Tanacetum coccineum
TAGACTATGGCCTTGGATTCAACAAAATTCCTTTGTACTGCGATAACAAAAGTGCCATTTTCTTATGATATAACAACGTCCAACACTTAAGATCCAAGCATATTGACATCAGCTATCATTTCATGTGACACCCCCAAATTTACAACGCAACGGAATACAATATTGGGGTGCTACTTCATAATATAAGTTCACGAGTCACGGTAAACAATATTAAATTTTTATTAAAAGATCAAAGTTACAAGGTCCCAATAACTTTATAAAAACTCATTTTAAAATAATCCACAACATGTTTAAGTTTCTTTAAAAGAAAACATTTTATCATATGTGCAAAGTTCACCAAGTCCACGTCCTTTGATATCCGCATTCCATCCCATCCGAGCTAGCAAGCATATACCTGAGATAAACATGCTAAAATGTCAACGAAAACGTTGAGTGAATTCATAGAGTTTATAAACAATCATTTTGAACACAAGCATAGCAAAACATTTAGTTCATAGAACAATCACAACGATGCTAGAGCCACGAACCGAACCTTAACCATGTGCCCAACCTGGAGTGATAGTGCTACACACTCCCAATACTAAATACAATATGTCCCCGTATGCCCTCGCAAGGAACACACGCCAGACAGGTCGTTAGGCCAAAATAGATCTATTATTATTGCATCAGCGTTCACCGGTTAGCGGTGATTGACGGTTCATGAAGGAAGGGCCACAACAATACACTCATAGCAACGTTCACATAATAAAATCACCTGTGTTCGATTTTCTAAAACAAGCATGTATCTCCCTCGCGGGTTTTCAAAACATAAAAAGAGTTAAATGCGAGGCTATGAACTCACCTTGATGTTGCAGAACAATTGGCGGAATGCAAATACTAGGCATACACAATAAAAACCGGAACGGCTCGATCAAGGAGTCGCAGTATATCTTAATGGCGATGACCCACCAGTTTAGGATGATGTATTTGGGTTTTCGAATGGATGGTTACATCGACACGACAAATTAATAAAAGACTCAATTCCCAAATTATAACACTTCGGTGGTTGACTAAGTGAAATGAGCCAAAAGAGTAAAAGCAAAATATGTAATATATCCCCGTATATATTACATAAGAAAACAGACGCGTATAATTCATCTTGGGAATTATATAACCAAAGGCAAACATTCGAAAGCACATTATTTAGAGTGTATGATTCTCTATAAGTATTATATATAATAAATGTGAGATATTAATTATAACCATATTATCCGACACGCGTTCGGAAAATTACGAAATAACTCATGAAAGATTTATTTAATAAACGTAAACATACGTTTTAAGGTTACAATTTAGACAATTAATGTCTTTAAAACTTTTACAAGAGTTTTAATCAGTCTTTTAGTCGTGACTTATAAGATAATATATTTTAAGTTAATGTTTCATTTTCTTGACGATTTTAGTTAATATAGTTATATAGTTTGTAAAGGTATAGTTTTTGATTATTCACCGGGTTATTGTATATTTATAATTTGATAAATATATAAAGACTATATAACTTTGTTCTTTTATCGGATTTTTAAGATAATAGAAATTTAAGAGAAAATTACTAAGTATATAGATTTTTTTAGAAATTTCGGCATGACCTTGCCGTTTATACAACGTTTTCATGTATATAAAAATACATTATTTTCCCACTTTTATCAATCCATGCAACAATATTATTCTTGTATCAAAATTTATAACTATCCAAGTTTATAAAAATAACAATTATAAGTAAAACCAAACGCACCCTTATTTAGGACTGCTGTCCCAAACGCACCCTTTGGGGTGGTTGAACAGCAAAACAAACGCCCTTTATAGGCTGCTCAAAGCCAAACATCCCTGTTTGGGGTTTTGTTAATCCAAACGCACCCTAACTGCTGCTAACCACAAAACCAAACGCCCCAACTGGGCTATAAAACGCAGATCCAAACGCCCCCTTTTGGGCTGAAAATTCAGCAAACAAACACCCCCATTGGGGCTGTTTTTATGCAGAAACAAACACCCCTTTCCGGGCGTGTTTTTTGGTCGATTAACAAGGAACAAAAACCACACCAAATCAAGCAACATAAAATAACTTAAACAAACAAAAGTATTCTAAATTAATTATTAATTTTTCTTTTACAAAAGATGTAACCATCCAACTCGAAAAGAAGAGGTGAAGTAATGGTGGTGGTGAGAGAGGCGGCTGAGCCGCGGCCGCAATGGAGGCCGGAGTGGCGTCGACTGGTAACACAGCCATGGCGGTTGCATGGTGATGATAATGGTGTTGGTTGTGGTGGATCGAGATGGTGATGTCGTGGATATGGAGATGGTGGCGGTGAGGTGATGTGGTGGTGTTGCATGGCGTGGAAATGGTGGAGGGTGTGTGGTGGTCACCGGCTGGAGATGGTGTCGAGTGGCAGCGAGGGTGTCCGGCGGTGAGGGTTGACCAAAAATAGTAGTGACCTGGTCACGATGGTTTGGTGATGGAGATGAGTTGCGAAGTGGTGGAGGATGACAGTGAGGGTGGCGGTGCGATGAAGGTGTCGATGGTGTGATGAGGTGGATCGGGATGATGGAGATGGCGTGGTGGCAGCGACGTCCTCGCCGAAAAAGGTCCCCGGAAAAGGTCGCCGAAAAAACAGCCGGCGGCAGCGCCAGAAATTTTGAGGAGGGAGGGGGGAGGATTTTAGATTATGTGTGTGTTTAAGATTTGTTATAAATGAAAATTTTTTGTTTGAATTTATATATATATAAAAGTTTTAAATGTAAATGTAAAATGTATAATAGTCTAGGGTATATTTTATAAATTTTTCCCAAGGACTAATGTTGTAATCTTTTGGGGTATTTTTATAAAATATTGGTTCGGGGCTCGTTTGGGCGAGTTAACGAATGATTTAAAAGACGTAACTTGCGCCATTGTTTTTCAAATAGTTTTTTCGTCGAAAATAAGTATTCACTCGACCACATTTCATAAATATTTTATAACGTTCATTTTAAAATTGTTTATTATTTATTTGGTAACCATTGGGTCTCACGGGTAACTTTTGTCCGTTAAATAAAAATAAAAAAAATATTTAAATATTCACGTTTTTAACGAACGTATTTGAAATATTATTTAAAATTATTCTTTAAATATTATTCTTTTTTTTTCTTTTTTTTTGACGATAAAAGGTCAAACGGTCAAAAGTCAAGTCAAACTAGAAAAGTAAAAGGGTAACCAGTTTGTGAAATTAATGTGCCTGAAAAGATTAAATCTTCATGTGAAGATCCTCCCGACCTAGAACTCAAAGACTTACCATCCCATCTTGAGTATGCATTTCTCGACGGCGTGAATGAACAATTTACTCGTCATATTACGCTAAAAATCTTGAAAGATGAAGGATAAAACCACCCTAGACAAGGTTCTTAAGCTCTCACAAACATGTCATAGCTTGGAGAATTCTGATATTTTAGGGATAGATTCCACAGATTTCACCCATAAAGAATTTTATGAGGAAGATGCCAACCCGTATCTCAACAACTCAAGAAAGGGTTAACCCCAAAATCCATAGGTTGTAAGTCACGAATGTTATCAAACTTCTAGTAGGCCTGGTTATTTACCCTATCTCCTACCGAGTCCCTGGAGGTGGGCCCGGTTCACTTAGTGTCCTAAGAAGGGAGGCATACACCGTGTAAAAAATGAAGAAAAATTAGTGTAATAACCTACTAGGTTGGTTACTGGATGGCGAGTTTTCATTCGACTAATTTAAAAAACTCAATGGAAGCAAACTCGTAAGACCATTTCCCATTGCATTTAAGCGATCAGAACTTGAAAGATTTAGCCAATAGAAATTAGTTACTATTGCTTTTTGGACAGATTCTTCACCGGCTAACATTCAGATCCCGCATTTTTGACCCACTTATCAAGAAACGACTACCTATTCACCTGCCTTGACGGGACATTTGCCTATCAGCCGCATGCCTTTTGGGTTATGAGCAATGCACCGGGCACATTCCAAAGCGTGTAAGGTTGCAATCTTTCACGATATGATTGGAAAAACCATGGTAGTCTTCATGGATGATTCTCGGTTTCCGGTGGATTCTTTCTTTTTCCCTCCTTGCCTTTCCTATTTAGACAACACAAGCACCAAGGGTCTATGAAAACACTAATCTTGTGTCTAAGATTGGAGCGAAAAGTTGCCACTTTATGGGTCAAGGAAGCATAGTTCCATGGCCAAAAGATTTTTAAGTTCGGGATTGAGGTTGATAAGGCAAAAATGATTAGTCATTGCAAAATGCCTCATCCAATACCGTGAAATAAGGTTATACGGCAGTCTATATATTCTTCCCTCATATCTCGGTCATAGTCCGATTCTACCCGACAATTTATTAGATTAAGATTTTTCCAAAATCGCCGGCTATAGACCCACCTTTTTTCTTTGAAAAATAAACTCCGATTTAATTCTTCTCAAAGGAAATGCATCGAAGCCAGATTGAACAACCCCTTTAATGATGAGAAGTTAACCCCAGCTTCAATTCATGTTTGATTCAATGTGATTTTGCTGTTTGTGCAAACGAGTCCTAGGGCAACGTAAGACCCCAAGCACTTCCAGCCGATACACTCAAATAGCAGAGCTGCGCGCCGCGCTCACCCCGAGCTCATGCACATTAAAAAAAACACTAACATACAGCGAAAAAGAATTACTTGCCGTAGTGTAATGCTTTTAAGAAATTCTAGGCCATATCTGGTCTATTCCAAAAGCATAAGTGTATAAGCCCGGAACCATATTCGGACCTTCATCCAAGAAACCTGCTTGCTAAGCAGGAATGCTAACCATGATTGCTTCGGTGGATTTTTCTGTTCTAAAATTTGGATGTCGTATATTCCGTGACTAAAAAGAGCGATCAGAAAATCTCCCGCCGACCACCTTTCCTAGACTTGAAAATACCCCATGCAAAGTGAGCTCGAGAAAAAGTAAATTACGAAACATTTTCCTCTCAGACACTTGGGTACATGGTTACCCGTTTCGTGGAGATGATAATGCCCTATGGTTTGCTCGATATTTTGTGCAACTACCAGCACGGAATTATGATTAATTCAAGAATGTCTACTCAACACAGCAGAAAAGCAAGTTTTTCAAGACGTCAAACAACTACTTTGGGACAGACCCCTCTAATTTAAGATAAGAGCGGATCAAGTGACCGGCGGTGTGCTGCACGGAAAGGAAGCTCCTGCGACTTCCTTGAAGCTTGCCATATATGGACCCCACGTGGCGGGGAACATCATGGTGCAAATCTCACCGCCAAAAAGAGTCTAGTGAATGCCGGTTTCTTCCTGGCCCAACAATTTCCAATAGATGCCGACTTGAGTTTGTAAAAACTACACTCGTGCCAGCGCCAAGGAAAAACAATTTACAAAAGATATAAACGTGATGAGAATTCCTCAAAATTCACAATCCAATTTGTGAAATCGTTTTTGAAGTTTGGGGTATGACTTCATGGGGCCAGATTCCCGTCTTCAAGAGGGAACAAATATATAGCCCGTGCCGTACGATTACTTGTCGAAATGGGTTGAAGCAAAAGTTGCACCCCCAACTAATGAACGGCCCGATTTTGTTTGCAAATTTCTAAATCTTCTACTTCGCTCAAGTTCGGTGCCCCTCAGTTGCAATCATTAATGATCTGCGGAACCTATTTTTGCAATGACCAATTTCTGGCAAAGATCATGCACATAAAATAACGAAGGTCACAGAGTTTCGTACATCTTCATTTGATACCGTCATATCACCCAACACACAAGGGGCAGGTTAAAGGTATCCAATCGTGGTATTGAAAAGAATATCTTGATGAAAGGACCATAGGGCGAAAACCGTGCCTCATAGTCAGATAAACTAGATGACGGGCACTTTGGCGAGGCGGCCCTTCGCACAGCATACACAAAACACTCCATCGGGTGTACATCTATATAACTAGTTAAGGGAAGTCATGTCATCTTCCCGATGAGAGCATCGGAGCACCAATCCTATTGGGCCTTAAAAACATGCAAACTTTATGACGCTAGATTACCGCAAGGGCTGATCACCAGAAGGTTCAACTCATCATTAGCTAAATGTAACTTCGTGAACATGCCAATAGAAAACCTCTTTGATCTATAAAGAAGAAAACAAAGAGCACCCTGCCATGACTCCAAGAAACAAACATCGCGTTTTCAACATCAGGTTATCGAGTCCTCCTCTTTAACAATACTAGATTGAAGCGATTTTCTCGGGGCGCAGCCTTAAGACCCGCTAAAGAGTGGAGTAACCATTCCACTGTAACCCAAGTTTTTCCATATGGCCAACTGTCAGAACTTAGACCTATACAACAACACACCGGAGCCAAATTTCAAAGTGAATGGTCATCATTTAACGGAGCACTACTTTGAGGAGGGGACGTCCACAATTGGTAGTCCCCGTATCTCCATAACGTCCCTATATACCAAATAAATCGGCGGATGGGTCGCAAGCTTATAGTTGACACTTAAACAAGACGCTTCGAGGGAGGCATCCCACATGCTTAATCAGTAGTCTGTATTATGTAGTGAATGAATAATTGTTTTTATGTGATGAGGCTCGTTCCTTCATTACCCATGATTTTTAGTGTTTTTTGCGTGTTATGTGTTGGTATGTCCAGATTTCCCAGATAGTTAAGACTCTCTAGCTCGCGGTTTTGCCCTTCACGTCACCTAAGAGTATCCGACATCCTCTACACAAGCTGTTCAATTTTGGTAATCCAATATCCAAATCTAATCAACTAACATATTTAACTTTTGGCAGCCAATATAATAAACTGCCTTATATTTACTGTATAGCGCCTTCAAAACATCAAGAACAATGTTATAAGCGATTCATAGTATTGGGGGGGTTGGGGGGGACTTTCTATTTGAATTATTGCCTGCACCGTGATTGTCACGACACACGTTTTTTTAACCACACAAAAGTGTTGCAAAAATACCCAAAAGCAATGAAAAATTTTAAGAAAATTTTCAAAATAAAATAATTCGATTTTGTCACACTTTTGACTTCCTAAATGGTAGAAGTAAGGAAATAAATTTTGACATATCGATCGGTCGTGATTTGAGCCCTAGCTTTGTTCCTATAACCATCTTAATAAACTAAAGTATATTAGGAGCTAAGCATTCGCCTGAGGAATCCAATTAGTAGGGGATTTTAAATTTGCGAAGAACGCGAATGAAAGTGCACTATTACAAGTAGCGATGCTAAACCCGAGGATTATTTGGAAATCTATAAAAGCTTATAAGTGAACTAGCCGCTTTTTCTCTCCCAGAAGCAACTTACAACCTGACTAATAAACTGCTTCGATTTTTTGCTTTAACTTTAAACCGACATTTTCAAAAAAAGAAGCTCTTTCGGAACAAAAATGATTCATCTTAGTTCAACTATATCTTGGAGTTTCTAAAACAAAAATTTTCTCTATTACGGAAAAAAATATATAAAACAAGAGAAAAAATTAAAAAAATGCGAAAACATAAGTGATGAAAAGATATAAACTGTGGGACTGAAGAAGGTTTACTGCGATCACTTGCGGCTCACAACCGATGTCTTGCGAGTCCTTTAAAACAAAGCCCATAGTGAGATAATCAAATACCAAAGCATTCGTCTAGATGTTAATTAATAAGAAACCGTCGTCAGACAAAGTCACTAAATACCATCTTGTCGGCAGGCTCGTGGCCGATGTTGTAAGTCATGTAAATGATGACGGTATATAAATATATAGCAAAAAATGAAAATTATACCTGGTTAAGATTTCTTTTTTCTAAACTCAAGTATAATTTTTAAAACTAAGAAAAAACTTGCTCTAGGGATATACTTCAAAAGTTGTTGTTGCAGTCGTAGATTAATTTGATTAAGTATTTCACTGTGGGGTGTCAAAAACCTGGGCACTTAGTCTTGACGAGCTGGCGACGTTCCGTGAGAATGAAAGGGTCGCTACATAGGAATAATCGCATCCAGTGAGATCCATTAAAGTTTTTTATGTTTGCGTAGCGTTGAGTAGTGTTTTCTTTATATTAGCGGCAAATCAAAGAAAATACGGTCCTAAAAGTGGTGGAGTATCGCCGCTATTACATTGCGAACATTCTCCTACGGCGGTCCTAGGACCATTCACCTTGAGATTTGGTCCGTCGATTTGAGATAACTCGATGGTTCCATAAGGGAAAACTTGAGCAACGATGAACGGTCCGGTCCAACGGGTTTTAAGCTTGCCCGAGAAAATCTTTAATCGAGAATTGAAGAGAAGAACTCGATCACCAACGTTGAAAACGCGGTTCTTAATCTTGGTGTCATGAATCTTCTTCGTTTTCTCTTTGTAGATTAAAGAGTTTTTGTAGGCTTGATCCCGGAGTTCATTTAATTCATTCATTTGAACATTCCGGTGATCACCCGCGGTCTTAAGGTCAAAATTACAATGCTTTAAGGCCGAATAGGCCTTGTGTTCAAGTTCGATAGGAAGATGGCAAGCCTTTCCGTACACAAGCTTATAAGGAGAATATATTGTAGTACATTGTTCATTTCACGCAAACCCGGAGAATATACAAGTTCTCTTGGTTTCTTTTATTTTTTCCTTTCTTGTCTTACAGGTACTTTTTGAACATTGAGGACATTGTTCAATTTAAGTGTAGGAATTGTAAAGAAAACCTTAGAAATTATATGTACTTTTGTTGTTTGCTTTTTTCTTAAAAAGATGTGTAATATATTGAAACGTAGTCTAATTACGTAATTTTGGCCCAAATTAAAAAAACGCCTATGGCATTTACGAGTGATATTGGTTTTAAGCGTCTGGTATGTGCTTAATTACACATACCTTTTTCCATTAAAAACGGACTTAAATGACTAAAAACGTACCAAAAATACACTGTATTTGTATGTTTTGCATTTGTATTGTGCAGGAAACGGATATCACACAAAAGGATGAAAAACAAAGGCAAAAACGACAAAACTAAGCACGGAATGGAAAAGTGTGAAAAGACAAAGCCAAAAAGTCAACCAAGCCAAAAAGTCAACAAAAAAGTCAAACAGTCAAAGTCAAAGTCAAAGTCAACTCCGAGAAGCTGAATCAGAAAATACTAACTTGAGGGACCTAAATTGCCAAACCTCAAAGATTGTATTGCAAGGATAAATGACGAGGGTTGAAAATACAATTTAAAGAAAATGCAACTTAAGGGGGTAAGTCTGCCAACCCCTTAAAGTTGTAACACCACAAGGACTGATTTTGTAATTGGACGTATAACTCTCAAGGGGCTTTCTTGCCAAACCCTCAAACTTGTAACACCTAAAGGACGAATTTTGCAAATGAAGTTATAAGGATGAGGGACCATTATTGCCAACCACATAAACTTTACCCTGCCCTTTTCCAAACTAAAATTCCCGCCAAAACTAACCCACCCCAAGTCACGAGTATTCCTCACTCTCTTTACCCTACAACAACCTCTAAACACCATGGACAAAGACTAATCCCCTTCTCCACTAAACCTCAGCCCTAAGCCCCTTGCCAAGTTGGCAATCCCATCAATTTCTAGGGCAACCCAACGGCTATGATTGTCCAAGAGAAAGCACAAGATTTGAATCTGATGGCCAAGGATGAGTTTTGAGCATTACACTCACACAACAAACACAAAATGTGCTTTGTGTCTCAGAGAAGAAGCACACAACAAAGAATTGAAGATTTTGGGGTTCGGGTATAAATACCCACCCCTTGGAAGCAATAAAAAGG
The DNA here is from genome assembly GCA_026074375.1 of Tanacetum coccineum. Lineage (NCBI taxonomy): Eukaryota > Viridiplantae > Streptophyta > Magnoliopsida > Asterales > Asteraceae > Tanacetum > Tanacetum coccineum. The sequence continues at coordinate 9,757 of BQNB010161196.1, forward strand.
CAGTCTTTTTTTTATCTTTCATTTTTTTTACTTTCTAGTACTTTTAATCTCAGCTTATAAATTTTTATGTAATCTTAACTTTCATAGTTGTAATCTCTTTGAGTTAATGAAAATTTAAAGTATTTGACTTTATTGAATTTCGTGTTGGATTTCTCATTGTTCATTGTGGAAAGTGAGTTAAAAAGGTTCAAATTATTGTATAAACTGAGAGAACTTAAGTGAAGTAAGCTAATTCATAACTTATTCATCATTTAAGTCTTTTAAGTCAAAGTTTGACTTAAAAAGTCAAATAAGCAAAAAATTGGAGCATGGCAGTCATGGAAGGTCATGGGTTAGTGCCTCATGGGAGGCTATAGGTGATAAAATTTAAGCTTTTGGAAGCTTAATCCTACTGCCATAAGCATTGGACCTTATGTGAGCATTTTTCTTCTCATTTTTACATTTTTGGCTTATCTCATTGTGGTATAGCTTACTAGGGCTTATTTCTGTTTAAATATGATAATGTATTTTTATTATGCTTGCTTTGATAGTATTGGATCATTTAGTTAGGATTTAGAGTAAATCTGTCCAAAATAAGCTCACTTTTGCTTATTTAGTTTGAACTTATTCTTAGTGCTTAATTATGTGAAATTTCTTCTTATTTTCTCTTATTGTGGTTACCTAATAATCTGTTTTAAGAAATTTGGGCCTAGAACCTTTTAAATCAGTTTTAAAAAGAGAAAATAAAGTTTAAAGGGGTGTTTGGATTAAGGGTTAAAATGGGTAGAATTAGGTCCAGACCACTAGTTATCTTTGGGTCAGTCTATAAATTCATTTGTGAGTCAGTTTAAACAAAGTTTTTAGGGATTAAAGTCA
>BQNB010161197.1:0-14709 GCA_026074375.1 Tanacetum coccineum
AGAGATATTGACGTGAAGTTTATTAAACATTTACCAAAATTTGTGAATTTGAACTTCATCCTTTTCTTTTTGATTTTCTTGGTTCATTCTAGAAGGATAAGGTCTATGAGGGTGACGAGGATCCCTTTGATGAACCACATAATTCCTTTATGAAGGAGGTTTTACTTTTTGGACTAGAGGAGTTGGGACTTTAATGGTATACTCGGCTTGATCTGGGTCTGTTAAAGTCTCCTTTACACGTTCATCCTCCTCCGGATTAATGAATGGAGGAGGCACAGGAACAGAAGGTCCATCAAGAACAAGACCACTTCGAGTGGTAATGGCTTTCAATTAACCTTTCGGGTTAGCAACGGTGTTGCTAGGGAGAGATCCCGTACCCGAGGTAGAAGCGGTGTTCATCTGAAAGAAGCTTGCCATCATGTTCTTAAGCTCGTTTGTTTGGTTAGACATTAAAGTTTGAATCGAAGTTTGCATTTCATTTCTTAACTCATTTTTCACATTGTTAATTTGAGCTTGCATGGCTTTTATATTAACATCATTTATCTTCTTAATTTTCTCCAACTCACTTAAAAGAATAACTTGATTTTATTGAGTTGTAGCTTGATAAGATGTATCTTGATTGAAATTGTTTCCTTAATTATATCCTTGAGGTTGGCTAAACCGGTTTTGATTATTTTTCCCGTTTGGTTAAGCAAAACCTGATGGTCTAGTTTGATTAGTCACACCTGGAGGACGATAACCGGAATTACCCTGATTGTAGTTAACCGCGGCTGCTGAAACGTATCCTTGAATATTATCCCAAAAAGTGTTGCCATCGGCGGCGAGACACTGATAATAAGGATAAGCACCATCGCAAGTAACACAAATTTCCTCAACGGCTTTTACGGAAGCTAGAGGTGGGGTTGCTTGAAATTGTTTGAGAATAGCGGTCATGGCTGTAGTCACTGCACTTGTTTGCAGATTTACTGCATGAGTAAGTTTGGCTATCTCGAAGGAAGAAGAAGAATTAACATCACTTGATTTCAGTTGAGAAACAATTGAATTGCGGACCTTGGATTTGTTTTCGATAATCGTCAACACATCTTGAGTACTTCTTTCCAAAAGATTGCCACCGGCGGCAGAATTCAAGGAATCCTGGTCGGAAGGGTTCAAGGCATTGTAGAAAGTATCAAGTTGGTGCAATTCGGTGAAACCATGATGAGGACAAGCACGAAGGAGATCTTTGTATCGGTCCCACGCCTCATGAAACGATTCATCAAACTTTTGTTGAAAATTAGAAATTTCATTTCGAAGGTTTGTCGTTCTTGAGGGGGGAAAGAATTCATTAATGAATTTGGACACGAGATCCTCCCAAGTGAGAATAGAACGAGGGGGTTCTTTTTCAAGCCAACGATGGGCTGCCCCCGCAAGAGAGAAAGGAAAAAGCATGAGCTTAATCGCTGAATTTGGCACATCCTTGTATTTGATTGTGGAGGTTATTTTGTTGAACCAACGGATGTGATCATGAGGATTGTCTTTCTCAAGTCCGAAGAATTGGTCCGAAGTCATCATATTAATGAGACTGTGCTTGAGCTCGAAGTGCTCAGCAAGAATTGGTGGAACCACGATTGCCTCCGCATAACCCTCGGTGGGTGCACGGAGCAATTCCGCCATAGTACGTTGATCGGCCATCGTAACTACGGGTGATTCTTCAAGAGCGAACGGTTCGACTCTTTGGATTATAAACGTCTACGGAATGACGTTTCAGGTTTGAAGTGTTGGATTAAGAAGAAGAATTACCACCAGATTAGGAAGAAGGATCGATGCGCATTCCCTAAAAAGATAAAAGGAAAAAATATTTTTGTTTTTCAATTTATTTCACAATTTATTTTAATGGACAAAACGAGATCGAATAACTTAAACCAATAATCGACAAGCTTCACGGTAGCTCTTTAAAAAGAAAAACTCAACACAGGAGTGGGGGAGTAGGAAAGCGCGAAGGCTATTAAAAACCTTTCCTCCTTTATGGGTCGAAGTTCCTCGGAACACCCTCCTTATACCCTCTTATAGTTTTTTAAACTTTAAAGGTGAGCCGTACTCGCTAGTGACACAAAGGCAAGTTTTGATCTTTTGTTCGGGAACTTATTATATAATAGCACAAGATGCAAGCATTATATTGATGATTTTTATATCTTGATTATGGACAATTTTTTATGTTTTTAATTTTCTTGATTTTTTTTATCTTATACTACTACTAATAAAAGAAAATGAAAAATATGTTTTGATTTTTTATATTTTATAATAAAAGAAATTATTCATAAACGAATAATACTTCACAAGGGAAGGGTCATCAAAAACTAATCTTCAACGATAACGAAAATCGATTACACTTTCCCCGGCACACGCGCCAAAAATAGAATCCACCATTTTTTGTTATGAAATATAAATATAAATAAATATATAAATATAAATACATAAGGATAAATATCAATAGTAAGTATTCCAAGAGGCTTTTAAAAGATCCACTTTCATCCAAAGCACAATCCCTCAAAACCTATCCGGAGTCGTAATCCCGTCGAGATGCAAACTGAAAATCGAAGACGTTTGTGATCGTGCGTATTGAATGGGCTTAAAAAGGGAAAGATTTTTGGCATTGGAAACGATCAACAAATTAAAATGCAAAAACGAGTAAAGAAAACCTAAAAACGAAAGCTAAAATCGATTTAAACTTAAAAACGAGAACGCGGTTCGAAACCCGTTCTTTAAAAATCAAATTTTTACAAAAATAACCCTACGAGTGCAAATCTATTTTTCCTACGTGCAATATGATAAAAGAAAATTTTCTAAAAAAGAAAAAAAAATGATTTTTATTTAATTTTTAATAATTAAAAAACAGTTTTAAAGAAAAAATGATTAAAAATAGTAAATTAATTTGGAAAAATTCCCAAAAAATACAGAAAGTAGCTTGAAAGGATGACAATGCAAGAAAAAATAAGGAGCTGAAAAGGAAGCTTATAAATAAGCCCAGAAATAAGCCGAAAAGGCTCTATAAAGCCTAAATGAGGGCCAAAAAAAATTAAGAATTGTTTGTTGACAGAAAGCTGATAAGCCCTTTATCACTGTCCAATGGTTTTAGGTGTGAGAGTGTGGGATGTTTGTGTGCTAAAGGGGAGGTTTGGGGTTCAAACCTTGGCCTCTTCCTTTTTGATAAAACTTTTTTTTTCTTTTAAAAAAAAAACTTTTAAAACAGATAAATATAAGCAAGTTTAAAAAAGGCAAATTTTTTGAAACTTAAGAATAAGCAGAAAAATAAGCTGAAAATGGGGACATACTACCTTTTTTAACTAATCCCTAAGAGTGATTAACTGTTAGGCAGTTTAAACACAAATAAGCTAATGGAAAATGAAAATAAGCACAAACGGGTTATTCATACTACTAGAATAAGCAAAGGGAGCAAAGATAAGCTAAAGAAAGCAGACAAATAAGCAAGTAAAACCAATAAGCTATAAGCAAAAGCTGTTGGTGACAGCCCTAAGGACACAAATATGAGCTTAATTTTAAGGCACCTAAAGGGATCTTTTGGCTTAAGGCACCAAGGGCTTAAAACAGTCCCCTAAGGCTTCTAAAATAAGCTAATAAATCAAAGAATGAAACAAAAATAAGCAACAAAAAAGGACAATGAAAATGGCTGTCACAGCAAGCATATGCTGATTTGGCTATATAATGGTAACAGGGACAAATGGCCTACCCAAAAATTTCAGCTGTGAAAATAAGCCAAATTAGAAAAACAAATGAAAAACAGATGTAGTTAAGCTTCCCATGAGCCTATGCTTCAGTCATTTTGAAAAGAGCTAAAAACATTCATAGGGCCTGCAGAAAAATAAAAGAAAAAAGGACTTTAAAACTAAAATCTTGACTTGTCAAAAATTGACTTATTTTGCAAATTAAAAAGAGTAAACTAAATGACACTTGACTACTCAATTTGACCCTTAAAATGACACAAACATAAGACTCAAAAGACAGGTTTTAAAGCCTAATTCAAATAAACTCATACAAAACTGTTGTCACCACAGTTTTGAAACACAGTTATAGAAAAACTGAAAAAACAAATTTTAGAACTAAAGACCTCTGGATACAGATTTAAAATGACTTAAAAAGGTTGTACAAGGTTTCCAAAATGACCCAAAGTGTTTTTCACACCATATGACCCTTTTATCCCTTGTCCCAAACACCCCATTAAGGTTCAAAAATAAATTTAAAGCTTATAAAGGCTGATTTAAGCACATAAATTTAAAAACAGATAGCAAACATGCAAAGTTAAGCTAAAATAAGCACAAAACAAACAATAATAAGCATTGAAATAAGCAATTAAGAAATAAGCAGTTTAAGCACAAATTGGACAGTTTTAAATAAAAACATAATCAAAAGACATAGAAGCATTAAATAAGCATAAGTAAGCACAAACTAACATGAATAAGCATAAAAAGCATAAATAAGCAATAAATAAGCTATGCTACAGTAAAATGCAAAAATTGGAAAAGGGAAACTTACAAAGGGTCCAATGCTTAAGGCAAGACAAGAAAGCCATTCAAAGCTTTATAAACAAACTATGTGCTTACCATCAGCTCTAAACCAATGGTCATCCCATTATAAACCATGCTCAATGCTTGACAAGTTTTTAGGTGTTTTTTTTTATTTTTGAATTTTGACAGAAAATGAAACACTTTAAAATAAGTTTTTAAGGATTAAAAACTTATATAATAACTTTAAACAATATTTTAAAAGAACAGTAAGTTAATGGCAAGGTTTACGCAGAAACTTAAAAGAATAGTGCAAGTATTTAAATGACATGTATAAAAATGATATGAAAAGGTACATAGCATTAATAAAAAATGTTACCAAAATTAGGTTTTACAAGATTTTGGTCCTTTAAACACAAAAATTCGACCCAGACAACCATAGAAAATGCACTACAAATGTTTATTTTATACAAAGTCTCTAGTCTTGGTCTCATGTGCTTCATTGAAGTTGTGTTTAGTTGTAGTTTCTTTGTGGAGGGGGAGGAAACAAAAGTCCACCTAGCCATTGGTTTTCCCATAGCCCAATCCATTAAACTAACCCTTGATCGTTTTGTAGTTCCTTTGCCCAATAGTGTGGGTTATTGATTCCACACGTGGAAATTGGCAGCTAGTGATGTGGGGATAAGGTGGGAAAGTGACAGGATTTGGTGTGGGGTTCATTCTGGGGAAGATACACAGTGAATTGGCGGCGAATTTTTGGTTTATAAAGGGTGCAGGTATGAGATTTCAAAATGGCAAAAGTGAGGTCCCTAATTGTGTATTGTTTGATTTCAGTGAAAGTCCTTTTTGGATAAACTTTTTGGGGAAATGCAATTTCCAGCCCTCCAAGGTATATATCTTTGTTGACCAATGGCCTTGTGGTGAAATGAAAACTAACACCCGTTGGTTAATGTGGAGTTGGGTTGTTTTAATGTTTTGTTTGGCCAGGGATTGGTTTTGGGCCCCCATTGGATTTAACAATGGCAATGGGCTTTTTAAGGATTAAAAGCTTATAAGTCTTCAAGTAATATACTAATGCTGCCCTGCGCCCATTTAAAATTGGTTCGGGGTGGGCCCAATAAGTATTTCTTCCTTTGATTACGGCTTCGGATTTGACTTTTGACTTTTTCGGGTTGACTTTGACTTTGACTTTCTTGACTTTGACTTTTGTTGATTTTGGCTTCGATTTGACTTTGTCTTTTCCACGCTTTTCTATTCCGTGCTCGGTTTTGTTCGTTTTTGCCTGATTTTTCGTTCTTTTCTCGGATATCCGTTTCCTGCATAATATAAATGAAAACATACAAATACAATGTATTTTTGGTACGTTTTTGGTCATTTAAGTTCGGTTTTAATGGAAAACATAAATGTGTAATTTAAGGCACATACCATCGTCCTATACTTAATAATTTCAATGTGCAATACGCGTTACAACACATAACTTTCAAGGTGGTGGATAACATGACAAGGCATTTGATTTCTAATGAGTATGAACAGTGTTTAAAACTCGGCTTCAAAGACGGAGTAAAACAAAACATATGGGAGATCGACATTGTTCCAAATAATGATGAGGAAAACAGTTATAGTAATTAATATAAAGGTCTTATGAACGAGTTAACATAGCAATTACGTATCAATCCTCCTATTACAAGTCCCGCCATACAAGACATGTAATACTTAGATTCACACATAATTCCATGTAAACAAAACTGTGACGGGTTTTGTTAACATAGCACCTATCATATCAATCCTCACATTACAAGTCCCGCCCATACAAGACTTGTAATACTTAGATTCATACATAATTCCATGTAAACAAAATTATGGCGGCTTTCGTGTAATACGATATTGTATAAAGTCCTAAAACATATATTTAGAGACCAATTGTTTAGCATACAATGTCTGAAACGAAGTGAGACCATTGTGCAACTCACAATATCTAAAAAGAAAAATGAGAACATTGTGCAACTCACAATGTCTAAAAAGTAAAATGAGACCATTGCGCAACCCACAATGTCTTAAGAAATGTTCTGGTATTTTTATAAATAACTCTTATATAAATAAACGTACAATATACGCAAAAGGGATGCAAGCATAGATATTATATTTATGTATGTCATGTAAGCACTTAATGTAACAAGTAATGTAAGCAAGTAAGCACGTAGTGTTTATGCACTTGGAAAATGTTTGATGTGATGCAATATTTGTGAAAGCGGTTATAGTCTAGGTAACATATGCAACCTAAACGCACCCTTGTGATAAGATCAACCAAACGCACCCCTTGGGAGGCGGTACCACCTCCAAACGAAACACAAGCATACCCTTTGTGCTACCATAAACCCAACGCACACTTTGTGGTGCTGACCCGAAACCCAACGCACCCTTCGGTGATTGAGAGCATTAAACACACCCTTTTGGTGGTTTAAAAACAAACGCACCCCTGTGGTGGATGTGATGGTGGTATGGTGTTCGTGGTGGTGATAGAAGAGGTGGTGACGACAAGGATGTTGGTGGATCTATTGGGGTGTTGCAGAGGATGGTGGCGTGGTGCAAGCGGTGATGATGGTGGTGGTGCGACTGTGGTGACGTGAGGGTGGTTGATGTGACGAAGGGATGAATGATTGCGTTGGCTGAGTGGTGATGATGGTGACGATGGTTGATGCGTGGGTATGATGGTCGCGACGAGTGGCCCGGAGTTTGCCGGAGCGGCGCCTGAATCGGAGAGGCGTGTGTGGTGGCTATTTCTATAATGAGAAACCCTAATGGTTATCTATATATATATATCATAAAGTTAAAAAGAAAATGACAAGTGTATAATAGATTGAGGGTGATGGTGTAAGTATTACCACAGGGACCAAAAGTGAAATTTTTGTTAAATAATGGTTCGGGACTCGTTTATGCTAGTTAACGTTTGATTCAAAACACGAAGGTTGCACCATTGTATTCCAAATGATTTTTCCATGAACTTATTTAAAATGTTTATTGTTCATTTGTGTAGCCATTGGGTAAGCTTTGTCCAAAAATAAAACTTTAACTTGAACATCCGCGTTTTAATAAACGCTTTTGAATAACATGTTATTAATTTATTAAATATTTTTATTTAATAAAAAGTGATAATTAAATATAATTTAATTATTTTTGTGTCGGAAACGCTCGTTCCGTTACTAAAATTTATTGCAGAGGGAATTTCGGAAGTCATTTTGCTTGTTTTCGTGTCTCGTGCAGAAATAGAAAGTTTGTCCGAATGACGTTTTTACACCAATTGCTTTCTAGAGGTCCGAGTCGTGAAAACGTGATTTAGCGGTCATTTTTGATAAGTCAACTTAGGACTAACTATTATCTTCTCGTTTACCAAGTCAGATAAGTAAAAATTAATTTGCACATAAGAGATATGTAATAATAAATATGATTTATAATTTAAATATGTTCCGAAAAATTTCCGGTTACGCGGTAATCGTTTTTATGTGACAATAAAAGATCAAAAGTCAAAAAGTCAAGTCGGACCCGAAAAGTCAAAGGGTAAAATAGTCATTTAAATTCGAAAATTGCCGGTTGTTACAGTACCTACCCCTTAAAGGAATCTCGTCCCGAGATTTAATTTGTGTTAACCGATTGTGTGACTTAGAAAAGATTTAAGATTTAATAACCCAGTTTTAAACATGCGTTTGAATAACTTTATACAGCAAAATTCATTGTTTCAATCACTTCATAAAACTTTGGCTAGGTTTGACCACATATTTAATCCACCAAAATAGGTAACATCAAAAATTATCAAGTGTTGGTCCCCCCCCCCCCCCCTTCCCCGGGGGGGGGGGGGGGGGGGGGGGGGGGGGGGGGGGGGGGGGGGCCCCCCCCACAGGTCTTATGACTGATATAAATGCGTTACAGAGAAAGTCTCTTAATAGTGAAAGCATCGAAGGAGAAAGTGTAGTCGCGTGAGTATGTTTGTATAATGTTTCAAATGTTTAAGGGCAGTTTAGTTTCTCCTGAGACATTGTCCGATGACAATATCGGGCGAGGCTAATAGATGATAAATATTCAACTTACTTAGGCCAGTACTAGGATGTATCAGCGACCTAGAGTCTTCGTACTATGGCCCGAAATGAATAGTTTCGCCTAGATGTATTCGTCGATAGTGTTTATACTGTATTAAGGGAGTTGCATTACCTATTGGATAAAGTTGTATAAGTTGGGACTGTTCCAGGACCCAACAACAACAACAACCTAAACACGACAACTATAAAAAATGGTGATGGGATGCGGAGAGTAAGGACATTTCGAGAAACAATATCCCCAGAATAAAGTTCAACGAAGAGCTTATGCGATAGATGGCGGAATATGGTACTCAGTCGTTAGTTCGAAGATGAATCAACTTCATTAGCTCAAGTGTGCACAAGTCGGTATTCAACAAACCAGTTCATGATCGTAAAGAATTATGAGACGACAAAAGTAATACTAAGAAATGAGTAAGGTAGTTCAAGTGGGCCTACGATTCTGCTGAGTGGTAAGGCACGATTGTGTTCAAACCTTTAAACAATACCGGTGATTATCGGGTTTCGAGTTCATAACTCATATCAGTATCGGATACATTAAGCCCACTATATTTATAATATATAAATTAGCATAAAAAGCGACCCAATTTAGTAAATAATGAATTGATAAACTTAGGTTCGCGGCGAATTACAATTTTTTATTTAACAAAGAGGCCCCCCCCCCCCCAGTCTTTCAAATAAAGAGGATTAAAAATCGTACCTACTAAGAATGTCTGATAGCCACTACGCGTACTCACATCACCTTCAAAGTTTGGATAACAAGACTATGATATGTCTAATGAGTAAGAACGAGGTGTTAAAAACTCGTTCTTCGAGACAAAGTAAAACAATCATGGAGAGAACGACATAGGTTTAAAGTAATTGATGAGGTAAACGGGTTATAGTAAATTAATAAAAGGTCTAAATGAACGAGGGTTACCAGGCAATTACGTATCAATCCTCCTATTACAAGTCCCGCCCATACAAGACATGTAATACTTAAATTCACACATAATTTCATGTAAACAAAATTGTGACGGGTTTTGTTAACATAGCACCTATCATATCAATCCTCACATTACAAGTCTCGCTCATACAACCTTTGTATTACTTAATCATACATAACCATGTAAACAAAAAGGCTGCTTTTCCGTGTAATACAATATTGTATAAAGTCCTAAAAAAATATATTTAGAGACCATTGTTTAACTTACAATGTCTGATAACGAAGTGAGACCATTGTACAACTCACAATGTCTAAAAAGTAAAATGAGACCATTGTGCAACTCACAAATGTCTAAAAAGTAAAATGAGACCATTGCGCAACCCACAATGTCTTAAGAAATGTTCTGGTATTTTTATAAATAACTCTTTATATAAATAAACGTACAATATACACAAAAGGGATGCAAGCATATATATTATATATATGTATGTCATGTAAGCACTTAGTAACAAGTAATTGTAAGCAAGTAAGCGCGAAGTGTGTATGCACTGGAAAATTTTAGATGTGATGGCAACGTTTGTAAAAAGCGGTTATAGTCAGGTAACATATAGCAAGAGCTCTGATTTACCAATCTGTAAACACCCCCAAGAAATGTGTCGAGCGGAATTATGAGGGGCGGTCCGGGGGCGTATACTTATAATACAACGACACAAGATTACAAGAAACGACCTCTAAATGTGTGTTTGGAAATAATCCTCTTGATTTTCTAGAAATTGATATAACATTTGTCTCATAATTGCATCACCATGAGAAAGCTTAAAAGCAATACAACAAAATTTGATCATATGTAGGTTTTTTTTTTTTTTTTTTTAGAACAACCTCTAAATGTCGTTTGAAAAGTAATCTTGTATTGTTTAGACTCCAATGCGCATCAAGTAAGCCAGGCATCTATTTCACCTAAGAAAAACATGCTTAAAAGTGTCAACATAAAGTTGGTGAGTTCATAGGTTTTTGTAAGTATAATGTTGAAATCAAAGATTTGTAAAACGTGTATGACCATTTCAATCCTTATAATAGTCACAAAAATGTAAGTATAATTGTTAGAATCAAAAATATGTATGACTATTACCAAAGCCTTTGTAAAGTATGCATGACCATTGTATCCAATACAATAGTCACCATTTGTGATTACGATTATACCACTAAGTTCATGAAACTGCGGCCCAGACATGTATGTATGCCAATCTTTTCAAGCAATGTAAGTGTTCATGTGAATGTAGTTGTTGGCCCTGTAGATACCAATCCAGTCGTACTCCGACATGGTATAACGTTCGTTAGTTCGGTACCGCCGAACTAGTGAGAGCTTATCACCCGAACGGGGATTGTAAATCCCAAAATAGATCTATTTTATAACATTTGCGCTTACCCAATGTAATTAACAGTTCATGCCACTTAACCTAATCCGCAATCATTTGAATAAAAGTAAAGTTGTTGCGTCTATAAGTAAAGACAAGAAATGTATCCCGCAGCAAGATATGTAAATGAGTATGTAATCGAGTTTGTAATCAATCATGTAAATGAGTTTGTAAACGTTCATGCAAAAGAGTTTGTAATCAATCAAGTAAATAAGTTTGTAAGTAAGTATGTAAGCGATTTTGTAAACATATATGCAAACGAGTTATGAAACCAAGTATGAAAACGAGTTTGTAAATGCGCATGTATTCTCACCCCAAAAAGTGATAAAGTATATGTAAAACGAGTAAAACGTGAGGCTATAAACTCACCTCTAGTGAAAATAGTAATTATCGCAAAATCAACAAAGTAATCGTCACAAATGATTCGGAATCCAACCTAATTAATTATAGGTCGTATAAGTATGATGTATTTAATATAAAAACAACATTATAAATTATAGAGTTATATCACCACTTAATAGTTTTTGTTTAATTTAAAAAGTCAAAACAATATTTACATTGTACTTGTTAAATAAATGTCTATGTATTCGCATTCGTAAAATAAATATTATCTTTGTCTAACAATTGATTGTTTGTTAATGTCACATGATTTAATATTTTTATTGTTTACATAATGATATTTTATAAATAGTTTAATTGTTTTATAAAATAATATTTATAAAGTTGAAAACATATATAAATATTATATAAATGATATTACAATATTACTTAAGGTTCTTTATTGCCCAAACGGATCCGAAAACACTCGTAAACCACTTTTTATATTTCTAACAACTTTGTAAATTTTGTGTTAATGCAGAAAATAAAAATAGTGCATTCAAATCTTTAAAAACTCATAACTTACTCGTTTTAGCTCCGTTTTACATGTTCTTTATATGTACGAAATCATGACGAGATAATCTATCAAAATAAAATATTCACAGATTTTTTAAAAATCTGTGCCGACACAGATTATACAAACAGTTTTTATAAAAATACTTTTACGTATTTAATCTTGCAATAATCGTATCTCCTTCGTTTTAATTCCGTTTTTAGTGTTCTTTATACTCATGGTTTTCTATTAAGATGATCCAACTTAATAAAATATTCATACATTTTTATCAGATTCGAAACAGTAACTGTTTTTATAAAATAACTTTTATAAAAACACTTTTATATATTTAATTATCGTAATTTCAAAAAATTCATAACTCCTTCGTTATAGCTTTGTTTTTTGAGTTCCTTATATGTACGGAATCCTCATGAGATGTACTATTTAATATCAGGTGTAAATATTTTAAAATTTTTTGTAGGTTCACATATTATATAAACTGTTTTGATTAATGTTTTAAAAAAAATTATTTTATAAACTTTTAACTAAATTAAATCATTACAAGTCCTCTAATATAATTAATAACACATCTTTTGTACATTTTAGGTCTTCTAAATTATGTTTATCATTTTATGTCCAAATAAAATGTCCACACAATTATTTACTTATAAACTTTATAGAATAATAGCTAGGTGGTGAATAAACAATATAAACAAATATGTAAGTATGTAAATGAAGTAATTAAATGAAAGTGTAGGGATTTTATTAGACCTTATGAACGAATGAAGATAATGAACACAATATAATCTAGTTCTTCAACTCGAAATCCTTATTAAAACCCTAGTTTTCACTTTTTAAAAACCCTAGATCTTATAAAACCCAAGTCTTGAAATAACCTTGATATATCTTAAATATCAACCCTAGTAATATTTGAATACTTATGTTCTTGGTAAAAACCAAAACTATGAATTGTTTGTTACCCTTATTTGAGCCGTGGGTTTCCAAGAGAGAACAAGAGAGTATTTTTGTTGCTTCAAAGAAAATGTGAATATGATCTTACATTAACCTCTATTTAAAGTTGAAGTAGGAGTAATTTTCTAAGTAATACCATGGACTAATGGGTGGTTTATGATAATGTGTAAGAGATCTCCTCCTCCATAGGATGAGGCATTGCTAGAAATGGATGAAGGGCAAAGTGTGCTTGGTTATCCTATGGGTAAAAGGTCTTGGTGGTTAATAGGAAGGTAGGGATTAATTAGAAGTGACTTTAGTGGAGGTTTTGATTTTATTATTTGTGTAGTATAAAAAGGGGACGACCAAATTTATTTTTGGATAGAAATGATATAAGTTTTGTGTATTGTGTATAAAAGTGGGCATTTTTTGAAGTATAGATAGGTATTGGTGCTTCCGTGTATGCATAAATGTATTTTATTGCGAAACGTAAACGTTTTTCGTAACCGATAAAAATAAAAAGGTGAAAAGTCATAAATTATCTTTGTAAAAATAATATAACACTTGTTGGCATAAATTTTTATTTATTTGATGGCGGTTTACGTTGATTGTTGATTTTTAGTTTACGCGATTTAACTAAACGGTTAAAATTAAAAGTAGATGCGTAAAAGTTTAAAATAAATAGTTAAGAGTTCATTGACGTAAAAGATGTGAAAATACGGATTGTTACAGTCTCCACGTGTTAAAATAATTTCGTCCTAAAATTTAGTTTGTGTTGCATTCCGGAGTGGTGTTGGTGAAGAGGTGCATATACTTGTTGTGGATTACTTATTTTCAATCCTCTAAACATGTGGTAACAAATTTTGTTTTCTTAATATTAAGAGTCTCATTAGGATGGGTTTCGATACCTTGTATATACCACTTATGATTTTTCATCCTCGTTATTTTCCTCCTTAATTGCCTAAATTTAAACGTTAAAGTTTCAAATTTATTGTGGTGACTAAGGTTTGAATCCTAGTGGTCTTATCCATTCCTTTTGGCTTAAAGCGTTAGTTATAACATTCTCCTTTCTAGGGTGATAACAGATTTCATACCTATGATGGCATTACCAACACTAAGTTCTATGGCATTGTGTCAACGTTGAATTGGTGATTTAGTAAATTCCTTAATGGCGAGCAAATTTGATGGCGAATTATCCTAGGGTGACTAGTGATGCGTCTTGACTTTTCGGCTTAGGATTTGGTATAAGATGATGTCGACTTTATAGTAAGATGGTGTAAGGGTTTACTTAGTTGATATGGTTATTAGCTTGGTTCCTCGTGATAAATATGTTTTATGGATACGCACACAAAATTTTTGTTATTTAAGAATATCAGTAGAAAATCGATTTTGACAAAAGTTTTTAAGATGACTACTTCTCAGCATGGCATGGTCCTTCTGTAACACCCCTAAAATGGGCCACAACGGAATATGATGTTCCGGGGGTATTACTACATAGATCAATAGCACAAGATATGAGAACAATCTCTATAAGAGTCGTTTAAAATCTGATACATTGGATTTCATAAATGGTTCGTTACAAAAGCTCATAAGCTTAACTTGTTTAACTTGGAAAAATAAAGATTTCACAACATAACAATATCCCAAAATGTAATGCATGTAAATCTTTATGATAATATGACTTCAAAAGAAGACCATCCAATGTATCCAATACTTGCACCTTATTGACCTGAGAAAACATGTTTAAACTATCAACAATAATGTTGGTGAATTTATAGGTTTATAAATTAAATGAAGCGGATAACAAGATTTCCCTATAATAAAGTAACAAATACAATATCACCAAAAATGTATTACGAAATACACTAAGCTCATGACGCTGAAGCTAAACAATGTATGTATATCAAATACATATGATGGTGCCCAATGTAGATGTTCAACCCGTAACATCTATGATTTC
>BQNB010161198.1:0-14709 GCA_026074375.1 Tanacetum coccineum
TTTTAAATACTAATTCATTTAGTCTTGAAATACCAAGTGATTGAAATTTGTCATGAAAATTTTATGGGGAGAAAATATTATCAGCATGAATTATGTGTGTAACTATTGAAAATGTTTCACCTACTCCCCTTTAATTTTACATATGTTTGACACCAAAAAAATGATACCAAGTTGTAAAATGAATATACAATTGAGGTAGAGGCAGTGTTGAGCACACAAATTTAAAATATTATGAATGTCATTGAAGAATTCTTGAAAAATTGTGCTCAGACAATAGGTCATCTTATAACAAGCATTCTATTGAGTTGTCGTTAATATTATTAAGTTGTTATTAAGATACTTTTTATAATGTTTTGAATACTTTTTATAAAACATTAAAACTTTGATTTTTAAAAAACTGCCCCTCAAAAATATAACCAATTGTAATATTGTTGTCTTTTAAAACACTGTGAGGGAAGGAGTGTTGAACACACAATTTTGAAAGATTTTGAATTGTCATTGAGAAATTTTTGAAAAATTGTATTCAACTCTTTGAAAAACATATGTTAGAAGACTTCTCTTCTAACTCTTAGGGTACGTGCACTTATGCGTACACTATCCTTTTTCTTGAGCTCAAACCTTTGAATGTCTTGTTCGAACAGCTCAAGATCGAGATAATTTGATTTTCTCGTTGTTAGGATAAGTTATCTTTATAGATAAACTTTCCTTTATTTGAAGTTCGGGTTATCTACTAATATTTGCACATAAGCCATAAAGAAAAAATAGAAATGACATGTTTTGAAAGCATTTGAACTCTTGCTCGAACTTCATTTATACACCCGTGTCAATATTAATCGACATTTCTAGGTACGTAAATGTTATCGATTCCAAGAGACATGTCAAGAAGATTCTTTTTGGAAATTTTTGATTTTCTGATTTTGTATTTTCTTTTTGAAATTTTATATTTTTGTATTTGGTTTTATAGATTTTATATTTTTATATACAAAAATTAAAATAAAGTAAAATAAAATAAAAAAACAAGAAGTAAGTAAACTTTGAATCCCTTGGGACTTTTGTCTAGCAGATATCTCTTGTATCAAAGCTATCCCATGTAACCTTGGACTCCGAGATATCACATTTTCTTTTATGCACGCCTTGATTCTTTCTTTCTTTAGATTGGAAGGAGTACCTGCACTCAAATCAAGATTTTGTTCCTTCTGAACATTTATGGATGTACCTTCACTTGAATCAAGAGTTTGTATGCATTCGTGAAGATTAGTGATATATGTATTGGAACCATGTAGGGGTTCACTGTCAACCATGGTTGTGCTAGAGGTGAATATCTTTCCAGTAGGAACCCACCTAAGACCAACAGTTTTAAAAATTCTACCCGTTGGTTTCCACCTAAGACAAGATCTAGGAGTCTTTGTTTTCTCATGCACAACAGAAGTCTTTTTGATTGAAAACCTATATCCTGTTGGGATCTGTCTTTCTGGTTTCTTTGCAACACTTATTTGCTTTACGATTTTGTTTATGTTTGTTGTCTTATGGGATGAAACCTTAGCATGCGAGTTGACCTCATTCAGGAATTTTGTTACACACTTATCATGATTTGCATTAAAGACACATTTCTAACATGTCGAACAAACAAAGTGTTTGAAGTCCGAGAAAGATATAGAATTCCTAGAGTGTTCTGCTATGGGCACATGCTTTGTCGTTACACAACTACTCTTAGATGCATGCTAATTCCTAGACTTTTGGTTATTGATCCTAGGTTTTGGTATGCTACCATTAGCTGTGCATTGTGATTTAGTAGTATGCATCACACTAGGTTATGAATTCCTACTTTTTTTTCGTGTTTTTTTTTCCTAGCTTCATTTAGATAGTGATTATGAACCATGTCATTTGAACTAAATCTTGGCATGTTCTTTGAGCTATTCCTGGATTCGTTAGATGCAATCACATGATGAGGTTTTACAATAGTAGATTCTCTTTCCTTAAGCAAATAATGTGTAGTGACTGGTTTTGACAAATCGTTATTCACATCAACTCGGGAGGCGAATCGTGGTTTTGAAATTCTAGGTCGTTCAGACTTAAATGCAGTCAGTTGTCTAACAACTAATTGGTTTTTTAGTGATTGTAAAACCGGTTTCCCCAAGATTGATGGTTTTGCAAACTTAGTATTCACACTATTTCCTTTTAATTTTCTTAACTCATTTTTTATGCTGCAATAGAAAACCCCTTTTCCTAAAGTTGAGCTTTGAATTCATCATTTTTAGCAATCAAAGAAGTTGTCTGTTCTATAGTCTTAGTTCTTGTTACTTTGATAGAATCATACAGATCTTTGTAATGCTTTTTCAAAGTCTCATTTTCCTTAAGTAATTTAGCCACACTATATTCCAATTCGATGTTTATTGTTTCAAAAACATCAATGTCCTTTTTAACTTTAGCTTCATTACTTTTTGCTTTCAAAAATTGACTTTGTTGCATTGATTTTAAAACATTGTTTTGCAGTTGTAGTTCAAGATTAATACAATGTGCTTCGAGTTTTGAAAAATCTTTTTGAAACTGGGCAATGATCTTTTTGAGATAATTGTTCTCAGACTCGAGAGATTGATTTGAGAGTTCGATTATCTCGTTATCAGATAATTTAGCAGGTAAAGGACGTATGTCATGATTTTGTTCAGAATCATGGTCAACCTCTCCTTCATTATTGAATTCAGGTTGCTCAGTATGTTGTTGTCCTGTAGCAAATACATTACATTCAGCAGTTAATTGTACCTCAACCATTGGCTCTTCATCATATACGGGTTTGATATCTGCATTATCAGCATTTGCATCATTCCCTAACCTGCTGCTTGTATCTTGCTTTTCCATGTTTGTCGTACTACATTCTGTGATAACCAAACTAGCATCTAATGCTTTATTCAAATCAACATTTTCCTCTGTTGTCTGCATTTGTCTTTCATTCACCCTGTTGTCATACTCTCTTTTGTGTAGTGCTCTTTTATCAATCAACTTCTTAACATATTCCATATGTTGGATCGGTGTATCACGGAATTCTTGAACCTCGAGTTGAGTGTATTCTAGCTAGTACTTGAGTGTCATTATAACATATTCATCATCCAAATAAATCCGTGACTTGATGAACATCTGAAACTGTGTCTCGAGTACGTTAAAAGCAGACATGGATCTAATCTCTTGAAATTCTTCTTTGTCAAGTTGCTTTTTTAGTTGATCCACGTTTAGGAACATTGTGCCTGTGAAAGTCTTAACATCTCGATGAAAGAGTGTTGCAAATGCGCGTTTGAATCCACACTCTGTTCGAGATCCTTTTAAGTTGTTGTTTGAGAGAAGCTTGAGGTGTAAACAAAGTAGTCGAAAAGATACCATGCAACTCTTTTTTGCTTTGTCTTGTATTTGTTGCATTTGTTGTTCTTCTAAATTCGAACACAAAGATAAAGTATCTTTCGTTTCCATTTTACCGTGAATTAAAGTGAAAATGATTTGTAGGATCTTAAGTAGGTAAAGTGATTGTTGTGGTGGATTGTTGTTGTTTGAGTTCACGGGATATTACAATTCTATGACTTAAACCGAGAGAAGAATAATCTTTTACGAGATTTTACTAAATCAAGAAGAAACCGTGAAAAAATGATTAATTGTTGTGATTTGTTGTGAGTGAAATCGTTGTTGTTGTTGAAGAACTTGAACTTTTGTTAACGATGGATGAGCTAAAAGGATGAATGATGAAACTGTCTTTAAGTTCAGGGACTGAAAGTGTAAATTTCGAATTATAGTTAATAACAAAAACGTTTTCCCTCCATGCAACCTTTCTTCTTCGTTTAAAATTGTAAAGAAATGGAACGATTGTTTTTATCTTCTCGCGGACGCGTGTGATTATCGTCGATCAAAATCAAACACACTACAATGATCGTTGAAGGACCACGATCATAATGATTGTCGTTAGAAGACCTGCAAACAACCCAAACTTGAAACCAAAAAACCAGAAACAAGTCAAAACGAACACGTTTAACCTTGTATACTTATGTATAAATCGCCTAGCCTTTCCTATGGTATAAATTGTCAAGTAAAGATGTATATGTCGCCTATACAAAACGTATAAATCACCACAAAGAAACAAGGTATAAATCGCCAACCTTAGACCACGTATGCATCGCCCTTGTTTGGTGAATGGTATAAATCACCCTTGTGTAATGTATAAATCGCCCTATGTTATTGACTTGTATAAATCGCCCTATGTGTATAAATCTTTCACACACAAACAAAACTGTACTATAGTCCTTTTTGTAAAAATATAGATCTATGTCTCCTTGTTTTCTTTTTCAAACCGTGGACCACAAAACTAATAAGCTAACTTAGAAAAAGCTTGTATAAGCTTGAAAATAAGCTTGTTTACCAATGAAATAAGCCACGAAAAGTACTATTAATAAGTTACGAAAAGTTGAGAAAGAAAGTGTGAAACTTTGTGAATGAAAATAAGTAAAGACTTTAAAAGAACTAGAAAATATGTCGAGACTATTAAGCTAGAACTAAGCTTAGATAAGCTGTTTAAAACCACAAATAAGCCACGAAAAAGCTAACAATAAAAAGCTACAAAATGATTGGTAATGAAAGTTTGAGCTTTGTAAACTATTTTGACAATAGCTTTTGCAAGAAGAAGAAAGATGACAAAATATTCGTTATACAAGGAGAAAGCCAAAAACAGCTTTGCTATGAGAAACTATTTGAGACACTAAGGATATTGTAGGCCACGTGAAGTTTTATTACAAGTAACCAGAAATGATTTTATAAATAAAAATATAACTAGTGTAATGTAATACGCAAGATAGACATAAAATAAAATAAGCCGAATGTAGAGTAAGCTTAAAAATAAGCCAAACCAATAAGCTCAAAAAACCACAACTTAAACCACTAAACCCACCCGAGGCAAGTGATACCAATTGTTAGAACCAAGAATCACATCATTTCACTATGGTGGAACTAAGAAAATAAGATAAGAAAATGATAAGAAAAGTAGAGAGAAGTTAGAGAGAGAAAATAAGAAAGAAAGAGAGATGGTTGATTTCATAAAAGTGTGTGTGTTACAAATGAGAACCAACACCCTCTTCACACTTAGAGAAGAGTATTTATACTCACTTAGGCTGGCCTTTTAAAGCTTTTGTTGGGCCGTGAGTTTTGATGTCTTGGGTCAAACTCAGGATTGCTTTGGGCTTTAACCCAATACATGTGCAATATTAAATTACATTAAACAAGCCCGATACTTGTAACTAGCCTATTATAACATATATTAGATAAAGACTGAGCAGCCATGTTTAATAGTCGAGCTTCTTTGTTCGATTCAATATTTTAAGGCTTATACACTCATCATCATTGCGTGATGCGTGACCTCGCATCCTCATTTGAATAAAAGACCTAAGTTGGAAATTAGGAAAGGGAAATAATTGTTGTTAAATAAGAATATACAAAACAAATAGATTAAAGTCCAAAACAAATAAAGTACAAGTCTGTTAGATACTTTCTTGACCATTACCTTGATAAAGACTCGGGAAAAAATATAACAAGTCATTGATATAGATCAACAAATAAGTTGGCATTCCGTAATGGTCACTTCCCAATCATCCATTTACATACCTTTTCCCAAAATCAAGTGCGATATCTACCACTTTATACAAAACTTTATATCGTTGATTTATAATCACGTATCAACGAATACACAAGCATTCAAATAATACCATCGTTTTAAGCTTTAACGAACCGACTATCTTCATAATTTTCCTTCTTTTTTTTGCAGCGATTTTCTAATTTTTTTTATTTTTTTATAAACAATACACTATGAATCTCGGTGTTAATTTTTCACCATCTCACGATATAATAGCTCGGATAATTCTGTTTCATAATTCTTTTGTTCTTCGGCATACCAATAATTGTGATGTTAGTCTCATCTTACATGAGTTTAACTAACTTTTTACTTCTCACCTATTGTAATGTGTAATTTTCCCAACCATACCAGAGATAGAAAATGACACAAGACACAGGAAATACATACTTTACACTAAAGCAACTAGCAACTGATAAATGGACTTAATCTAACATGGTAGGCTAAGGTGTAAAGATGTAACGAAACAAATAGTTGGTGTTGTCCTAAAGGATTGGCTCTACTAGTTTTTCTAGGGGTATCTTACTCTTAAAGTGAGAATAAACAAAAGGTTTATACGGGGGTTAACTAACCGGTGTGGTTAGTTAATATTACAACATAGTGTAATCCTAGAAATTTACCAATTTAAACAAGTTACTCCATCTAAATCCATAGTACTCATTATTATGGTCTCGAATAGGTATACCAATCCAAGTTCTAAAGTCTACAACATCACCGTCACACTCGTATTTTTGTGGGATTTTAGGTAAATATTCGGAAACAGATAAGGCTGAATCCTCACAATATCTAATAAGGGTTATGTGTGCAGGTTATGTAACTAGTAATTTCACAAAAGTATGCTCGATTTTTTTTAAATTTAAGCATATTAATTTGAAAAATAGGACAAGTATCTCAAATATAAACGATTAAGTAACAATTCTTTGGAATAATTATACAAAATGGGTTAATAACTTGGGATAAATGATGCTATAAAATAGACGTTATTTGATGTCATCACTATGGTTAATAAAAATAAAAGATAAAAAATAAAAACCGTACAGGAAGTCAATACGCCGTATCACAAAACCAGGATACGCCGTATTAAAACCTGTAAAAAGTATCTGAGTACGAGTCAGTCTGCCAAATACTATATAATGAATACTCCGTATAGACAGGACTGGCAATAATGTTTTAAATGCAGACAAATTAAAAGGACTGGATAACGTCCAGATAGTCAATACGCCGTATGGGTAGAACAGATACGTCGTATTGATGTTTGGGAAGACAGACTCGATAAAAATAATTAAAAGTAGCCAGGTTGTCTCTCGGGAAGCACTTTTCTTTACAATGAAGTCTTTAAGTTATACTTTTCTTCAACTCCTTTATTTTGCCCTTGTCACCAACCATCCTTCGTCCATGTTACAAAAGATCTCTTGGTAAGCGTGACATGCATCTTTATTGGTTCTTGTTAAATCATCGTACTGATATTCCTTTATAGCAACATACTCTTCTTCTTGTCCAAATGAATACTTGATCATCTCAAACCTTCTAATCTTGCAAACTGGCAGTTCTTGAGTGGGATCGTCAAATAAATCACATCGTCCCTCTTTGTGTTGTTCCTCCTTTCCCTAAATATCACTGTCGTTGCATGCTCTACCACCATTTCTCCCATCAAGATATGGATCATGGGTAGTATTGATGTTTGCATATGGTCCGCGTATGTGATCTCTCCAATTGGCAAATAGAGAGCATTCATGATCATGTATTTTCCACCAGCATTCTTCAAGCTTTACCAACAATTCATAATCGAGTTCGTGGAAGTTTCCAAAAGATCTTTTTAACCATGCGCACAAATTTATCACACTTTGAGTTGCGTCTCCTCATGACTTTTCATAGATGGCTTTCTGCTTTAGGGCTTCTTCTCTCAAACTGCTATCCGTCAAATTATCATAACATTCATAGTCTTGAAAGTATGTCATGTAACCAACCCGAACCATTCTTGGTAACTCTACACTGTTACAAAATCCATCTTCATTAGAATTGCAAGTGGGCCATTCAGTTTTTCCATTCTTAAAATGAAAAGGTTCGCAAATATGATCACATAATTCATATGGTACTCTATCTTTGGACTATGGTTCACCAACTTCATTATTCAATTCACTCTCATAATCTTCATAAGTCTTTGTTCTTTCAATATCGTGAGTAAATAGTTCTGTATCAACTTTGAGAAAATGATTGAACTCTTTGAATTCTGTGCACAATGGTGTTTCGTAGTCGAATAAGTGGGTTTCTATCCTGAAGATTTTAGCGATTTTGAGTTCATCATTTTTATTAGCTTCCTCAAGATTAGAAAATCCCTTATTAGTAAATCCTTCTTTATTATCAACCTTTTTCTAAAAATCCCATAGAACTTCCCTAGTGAATGGATCCATCATCCTATGGTTAGCAAATTTGGAGGCCAACCATTCTTCATACATAGTATTAGTTGGATCCTTCTTCGCTTCCGTCCCCATAACATTACAAGTATGAAAAGGTAGGTAATATTTCCCAAAACATTTCTTAGTCAAATCCACCCAAGTAGTAATTGAGCCTTTAAAGTCATCAAACCATTTACTTGCGTTTCCAACTAACAAGATTGGGAAAACAACAAGCCTAAGTCGTTCATAAATTACATTGGGCAAGTCAATAGGGTTAACAATTTTAAGGAAGTATTCGATATGTTCGACCGCGTCTTCTCCATTAGTTCCACTGAAAGCATTATCGCACAAATCATCAAGGAATTTTACTTTTAGTTCATAAGCAGCTTTACCATTAACCATAATACTTGTGATCCCTAAATAATAATTTGCTTGATCTTTAGTCACGAATTCTTCCATAGTTGTATTCGTCTTAATTTCTGAGATTACTTCTTCAATCTATTCACTCTGATTAGTACAATCTGTAACAAAGGTAAAAATATCAGCAGGATTTGCTCAGAAGAAAGGTAATACAGGAAATTAAGCATGGAAATCAAACATGAAGAATATTTATCTTCTGTTATATCAGTTGATCGATACGCCGTATTCAATTTATTTTAATACGCCATATAGATCTGTTAAACAGATACGCTGTATTGGTAAAGAAAGATAGATACGCCGTATTCAATTAAAGTGAATACACCGTATCAGGTTATCGACTATAACAGTGTATAGAAAATAATAAAGCAAACAAAACAAACACACGAACAAATATAATCAATTAAAAACAAATATACATAATTTTACACTAATCTAAATTACACTAATCCTAGAGGTTAAGTTAATCTAAGGTTAAAACCAAAATATTAAATAAAAATAAAGATTAAACAACTTAACTTCCTAGCAACGGCGCCAAAAACTTGATTCATGTCGTTGTGTGTAGGTAATTTTAAGTTATCAAGTTTTACATTTATATTTTGCCGACTATACCCAAAATAACACTTTAATGGGCAGTGTACCCGATCAGATGTAGCTTCGTTGGTAAGTAGGGTGTCGATCACTAAGAGCGAGAGCGTTAATCTATAGTTCTATCAATATTTTGGTTAACTAAACTAGGTTAAAATAAACTAAGTTAATTCTAATTTATGTTAAACCTATGCTAAACCTATGTTAATCCTAATTCTAAGGATATAGGGTGGTTCAGTCTAAGAGACTAGCACAGGTTTTGTGGCAACTTGGATCAATTTAAAACACAATAACACACGTAAGCAGATAATCAAAAGATAGAAGAGCGGTCTAGCCAAATATAAGATAATTGTATTAACCATGATTAATCCAATTAAAACATTGGTTTGTTTATTTAGTGCAATGAGTGCTTATCTCGAGGCAGCATATCATTCCAAGATTTAGGCGGTACTTCTTCCTAAAACCTAGACACATAGAATTCTCTTACAATTAAACGCATCCGCATAAAGCATCTTATTTGTTGATTATAATCTATCTTAGGAGATTAATAATGGTGATCTTCATTAAACCTTAGCTCATGGAGACTTTACCCACTTACTGCTTAATGGCTCTTTATATACTAGTAGTCTACTGTTCGAGTCTTTACCAAAGGAATCAGTACGTTATTTGTTGATCCCATGTTACCTGCTAGTCCAACTTGTTCACATAAACCAATGGTAAAGATAGGTC
This sequence comes from Tanacetum coccineum, assembly GCA_026074375.1. Taxonomy (NCBI): domain Eukaryota; kingdom Viridiplantae; phylum Streptophyta; class Magnoliopsida; order Asterales; family Asteraceae; genus Tanacetum; species Tanacetum coccineum. The sequence continues at coordinate 9,787 of BQNB010161198.1, forward strand.
AATATTTGTGATCCTATTATTCTAGATATATAAATTACGAATATGGAGAGCCATTCCAACATCTAGCTAGCGATATATTTTACATTCCTAGATCCAGTTGAATGATGGGTCGCATACTTAAGCACATAAACAAGTATAAATTGATAAACATAATAAACAACCAACGATAAATTAAGCAATCAATATAAACAAACCAAATATTTAAACTTCATAATCATGGCTAACACCCAAGGGTATTAGCCCTTAGCCATTGTAATCAATACAAGAATAATAATTCAACCAAGGTAAACTAACCAAGTTAAACAAATGATACTAAAAATTGAACAATTACTAGAGTATAGGAGATTAAAAGGAGTTTCCTTTAGACGTAGTAGCTTTGCTTGACCTTTTCTGCTCTTCTTGTCTTCTGAAAATTGACTTTTGTGGTTAGGGTATCAAAAATATGATTAAGCACACCTAAAACTCGTTTTTAGGCCTTCTATTTATATTGTCTGGAATTTGGTCGATACGCCGTATTGGTTGAAGTCAATATGACATATTGGAAGTTTCTTAGAGTAGGGACCATGTTCAATATCTTCCAAAATATTTAATTAGTATATCTTGGATACGGCGTATTAAGGTCTTCTGGATACGGCGTTTTATGGTCTTCTGGATACGGCGTATAGGTCTTCGTGGTTTCTTGTGAAGTGCATGCACGAATACGCCGTATATTCCTTGATGGATACTGCGTATTGGATGTCAGAATAGTATTCTTTTTATTTATTCGTTTAAGCTTCAGAATACGTGCCTTTTAGCTAATGTTTACAAAGTACTCCATAATTATAGCAAATCTCAAATATAAACGATTAAGTATCAATTCTTGTAATAATTATACAAAATGGGTAATTTACATGGGATAAATGATGCTATAAAAGTGACGTTATTTGATGTCATCCGTGAGCTAAGGTTTTATCAAAACACATATTATTAATACTGCAAGGTAAGTAAAACTCCCTGGGTCTTTTTCTTTTGGAGGTAGAGCATCCTTAAGAATTGCCTAGCAATGCACTTTCATTGTTGCTTTGATCTCCTCCTCGATCCTTGAATTTTCCTTAAGAAATATCCTTAAGCTTGTAGAATACTCTATTGAATTGACTTTCAGCTTCTTCAATTCCTTTACCATTTCCTTCTCATCATAACCATTTTCTTTAAAATTACCCCGAAAAGGAATACGCCCTCGACCAAACTCAATCATTGGCATCTTGTTATCCTCCTTAAGTGTTTCCACTTCTTCAGTAGTAGTGATTGACTTGACATGATCTCTTGGGTTTGTTTCAGTTAAACTAGGAAGACTTCCATATCCCCTTTCTTGAAGTACCTTGCTCATTGGCTCAATTTGAATATCTAATTCTTTAATTGAGGCTCCTTGATTTTTGATTGCAGCGTCCGTTGAAGATTGAATTTCCTTAATCAAAGAAAAGTTTTCATCATGTATTTTTGCATATTCAGCCATGAACTTGTTCAATGATTCTTCCATCATTTTTCTTCTTTCTTGATATGATGTATTTCCATTATCCCTTCGATAGAATCCTGGAGCACTGCTCTATGCTTTCCTGCTTGTCGGAATGGTACTCTAAACTGAGTGTAGTATGCCTCTTCAAGTGTCTTTCCTTCCTCCTTCAATGGACAATCCTTAGTGTAATGTTGTCCATTGCATAATTAACACCCTACCTGAGCTGCATACACACTTTCATTTACTTTCTTAATTTTCCTGCCAAGATTGTTCAGTTGAGCTTGAATAGCAGCTAATCCATTAGAAGTATTACTACTTTTACTTCTAGTAGATGTTCCATCGTGCCATTTTTGAGAATAATCAGCCATTTCTTGGATGGCTTTCTTAGCATCAGCTGCACTCATTTTAGGCACACCTCCCTTATAATCAAGAATCTATCTAGTGGGCACATCTAGTCCTTTATAAAACAAAATCACTTCCTACATACTGGTTAAGTAATGTTGAGGACATCTTAATAAAAGTTCCTTGAATCGTTCCCAAGCCTGGTAAAGAGTTTCATCCGGATCTTGCTAAAAATTATTGATTTCCTCTATCTTTTTAGCAGTACGAATAGGTGGACAGTATTTGCTCAAAAAATTTCCCTTAAGAATTTCTCAAGTAGTAATCGAACCATCATGTTCATTCCTTAACAATCTACTTGCAGCTCGAGTAAGTGTGATAGGGAAAATACGAAGCATAAGTTGATACTAAGTCACATATAGTGTAGTAAATAAATCAACTATCTCAAGAACTGTTTCAATGTGCTCATTTGCATCCTCATTTTTTGATCCACTGAAAGTATGTTTAGGAAACTCCTTTAGAAATTGACCTTTTATTCAAATTTAGCATCCTTATCAAATTTCGGCCTAGCAACGCTCGAGCCATAATCCTCTTGGTTTTTCATCATGTACTCCTTCATAGTTGATTCCATCATTGTTTCCGTGATTTCTTCTTCAAACTGCCTTTCGTAATCAGAAAATAACTCGAATTCCAGTGAACTTGAATGATCAAAACTAGTTGTCTTGAAAAGCTTTCTCAACGAATGTAACACTTGCACATGTTCGTCTTAAGGTTCAATGAGCTCTTTGTTTGAACTCCTAGTCATGCACTACCTAAAAACAAGGGTTAAGTATCAGTAAGACAGGTTCAGAAGAAAGAGAATACAAAAAACTAAACACAAAAACAAAATATGAAAAATTAAAACTGCTATTGTATCAGACAGTCGATACGCCGTATTCAGTAGACTAAATACACCGTATTGATATTTGATGTCGAATACACTGTATTGATTTTTAAAAGTGGATACGCCGTATTCAAAGGGATGAATACACCGTATCGTGTATTCGAACAGAAGGTAATCATCAAGTATCAAAAATGCAGAAAAACAAATAAAAACACAACAACACTTAACAACTAATATACATAATAACAAACTAAAAAAACTAAACTAAAAACACAAAATCTAATCTAAAATACCAATGAACAAGTATTAAACAAATTTCACTTCCCGACGACGGCGTCAAAAACTTGATGTGTCATTTAGTATAGGTAATTATATTATCAAGTTTTACTATTTATATTTTGCTGACTTTAGCTATTAACTAACACTAACGGGAAGTGTACCCGATCGATTGTAGGTTCGTTGGTAAGTAGGGTGTCGATCATTAAGAGTGAACACTAATACTTAATCTATTAATATTCTAGTTATCTAATGTTAGACTTAATTAATCCTAATTAAACCTAAATTAACATAAATAGGGGGGAGGGGTTTCAGCCTGAGAGACTGGCACGAGTTTTGGTTTAATCTAAACTAATAAAGTGATAAATGAGACAAAGAACACACAAAAGCAGATAAACAAGAGGTTAAGCACTTATGTAAGGAAAACGTATTAACCAAGTTTTTTTAAATAAGATGTATGAATTGTCTACGTGTGCAATGATTGTACTACTTCTGTTGGTGGTATATAATTCCTAAGCTAGGTGGTACTTCTCCCTAAACTCTAGGTTTATATAACAGTTAATCCTGTCACAATCAACCAAACCCGCATAAAGTTCACACAGTCAATTATAATCTATCTAGGTAACAATATTGAAACCTAGCTCATCGAGGCTTTACCAACTTATAGCCTAATGGCTATCTATATACTAGTAGTCTACAATCCACTTAACTACCCAAGGAAACAGAATGTTATTTATAGTCCTAAGATACCTTAGTCTATCATTCACTTAACCAAAAGTAGATACATGATTTTAAATGTAGTCTTATTGATCTAGTTATATAGATAAGCTGTATGTAGTATCTATCCCGGACTCTAGCCTATAGCCCAAATAAGGATTAAGTTACATCGCTTTATTTATAATCCTAGATCTAGTTGAATGATAAATGAAAACATAATCAAGCACATAAACAGGTATGAAGTGATAAACATAATCAACGCGTAACAAAAGAGTAAACAATCGATATAAAAAATCAAAACATCAAATGATCATAAACTTGGCTAATACCTACATATATTAGCCCATAATATCATATTCGGAATGATTTAAGTAGAATTCATAAAGAAAACGATTATTGCGGAGTATAATGAGTACAAGAGTTTTCCTATGGAATGAATGCACTTGCAGGACATTCTTGTCTTCTAAAACCGTCTGAGAATCGTACTTGGTGGTTTTTCGCTCTTCTTGCCTCTCCTAAAACCGAATGCTAGGTTTTTGATATATAAGTTCTCAAATCTGGTCGATACGGCGTATTGGTGAGGTCCAATACGGCACATCAGTGGTTTAAGCGTGGGCTCCATGATTATTGTATTCTGGAATAATCTTTAACCGCCTCCTAATACGGTGTATTAAGGTATTTGGATATGGCGTATTAGGGTCTTCTCGTTGTTCTAAAAGTTGACCAAAGTTTCATATACGGCGTATCTGCTGATGTGGATACGACGTATTCTTTAAAGTCAGGCAATGGCCTTAAATTCGTCTAAGTCTTAGGATACATCGTATTTGTCTAGAATATTACGTCGTATTGATGTCAGACCCAATAGAATTTCTCGAACTTCTTCGTTTATGCTCCAAAACACGTTTCTTTTCTCTAACTTTCACCAATTGCTCGAATAGTAACCGAGATTCATAAAGATAAGCAATTAAGAATCAAATCTTATATAAAATAATATAGAACGAGCAATATAGATGGGATAAATGATGCTAATAATTAGATGTCATTTGATGTCATCAGCATGTTAGACTAGGCCATGTCCACTATAAGAGGATGCATATGTCTAAGGATGGGTTAATCCCAACTTTTGACATGGATACTGAAAAGTGTATGACTTGCATGCTGACCAAAATAGCTAAGAAATTATTTCAAAATGTAAAACGTGAAACTGAAGTTTTGA
>BQNB010161199.1:0-14708 GCA_026074375.1 Tanacetum coccineum
ATAACGTCTCTTTTGAGTCGTTCTTGGAAATTTATGTGTAATTGAGCTATGATTTAACACCCAATGTTGGTTTCGCTGCGTGTAAATTTGGGGGTGTTAAAGTAATTATAACAAATAATCTATTTTATAAAATATCTTATATAAATTAATAAGTAAAAAAATAATCACATAAATTATAACGTTAATTTATTGTAGTTGAATATATTTATTCAGAATGCTTGCCAAACAACATGTTTTCATTCAGATGCAGTTCTATTCAATCTTCAAACCATTTAGAGCCTTCAAATCATTCAGTACTGAATCATTATTTTTTATCAAACAACCCTTAAATGCAGACATACCACTACTGAGCTGAGGGTGGGCTCTTTCTTCACTGGTGGCCTCTAAAGATGTTGGGCCACCAGCTGCTTGTTGTGCCTCTTTATGCATTTCACCAACCATTGGTGTGGGCGGTGAAGGATGGCTTGGGCTTTTATCCTTGGCCGAACTAGACTGAGTGTCTTTTTCTAATTGGCCAGTTTTGGATTTGGATGCCTCTGTATGGGACTCAGATGTGTGTTTTAAGGGGGGGGAGGTTTTCTTCTGGAGTCCACCTTTAGCTCCAGGCTTTTTGCATTGGGGCACTTCTCGCTTGTGAGAATTTTTGGGAGCTCGTCCTGCCGAGCCTACATCAATAACGCGCACATCTATATTACACGAGAGAGGCTCTTATCGTGGACAGTGAAGCCCGGATCGGGCCATTCATGTCTCGGCCCAAAGGATTTGCCAAGCGTCCCTCACTTCGCCCGCTTGTAGTCTCCTGCAACCAGACTTATCGCGCTTTCTCGGGGCTGAAAGTAGAGACACTGAGGCTGAGTGGTGAATCTCGCAATTGCGCTCTAGAGAGGCCCCCGCGCACACTGAAGACCTGAGTGGGGTTGGTGGTGAGTTCTTCATTGTCATATGCTGGCATCATGTATTTTAGTAGGAGGGATATAAACCTAGGATAAGGAACAACCTTTTCCTGAGTTTTCTTGTTTAGCTTATGAATTATATCCTCCCATATTAGCTTGGTATAATCTACCTTTACCCTATTTGCTAGATAATACAAGATGGTGGCATCCTTGTTTGATATTTGATCCAGGCCACCTATTTTCCCACCTAAAAACTGAATGATTTGACCTATCAGTAGCCACCACGTAGGAGGAAGACAACTCTTTTTGAGAGTTCCTTTGGCCCTAATCTCCCCACTATAACCTATTGTTGCAAACCATGGTCTTACTATTGTTATGGAGGGTGGGGGAACATACATGCTTGAGTGTGATAGGTAATGTGCCCTAAGAGCATTCCAAAAAGTAGTGATACTGATGTCTCCTCTAATTCCACCTGTAGGAGTGGATACCTAAATCTTAAAGCCATCTAAGGTCTTTACAGTGTACCAAAATTCACACAGGTATTCTTTGTATTGAGTTGGGGCCCTAGTAAATGCTTTCTTTAGACAACATTTGGAAATGAAGTCTGATACCTCCCTAAAGTATTATGAGTTTGGGTGTGAGGGATACAATAGTGAAACTTCATTGTTGGTGCCTTCATCAAAGGAGAACTCAATTTGATCTACGGGTAAGAAAGGGTTTACGCTTTTGGGTTTGTCAAGAGTGACGGGTTCTTCTTTGGGAGTGATTTCAGGTGAAGAAGGATTGTGTGATGATGATTCAGCCATTATGGATAGTTAGGGTTTTGAAGATTTGATCTGGTTTGAGGTGTGCGTTTTGTTTGTTCTTGATGAATTTGTGAGAGTGAGTTGTTGAAAGGTTTGTTGTGATTTATATGATTGATGAAGTTATAATTTTTTATTTGAGAAATTATAATTGTCATTTGAGGTTTTAAAGTTATGGGAATGTTTAGGGTTTGTTTTCAACATGTGTGCTAAACTTTGTATTTAATGAAAATCAACACAACATGCTTCTAACACCTAGAACAGTGAACGATCATCTATTCAACTGCAAAGGTAGGTGAGAGAAAGATGATGAGGTCATTCTAACTTTTAGATTTCTTTTAATATATTTAAATATATTAATTTTGAAAATCACATTTGTTTTTTTTAAACTGAGCTTGTGATTGATGTTTAAAGACTGTTAGGTTCAGGTTTGATGTTATGTTATGTTGAACTGATTATATTAATCTTTATCATCATCAATCTTCCAGCAAAGGCGACAAAACCTCAAATGCTCATGCAAATCCATGAATGAGACATATGGGATTGCTCAATTACTTTACACGAGAGACAACTTAAGAATTAGATAAAATCATTTTATAAACTGAACTTAAGAAAATAAATTAGTTTTGTTCAATTCTTCACTTGACCAATATATGTGCTCCAGCGAAGGCGACAAAACCACACATGCTCATGCAAATCCATGAATGAGACATTTGTGATTGTTTAGTTACTTCACTTAAGCAAGCTAAAGGTTATATGCAAAAACTAAACTGATATATGAAAGTTTGTTCAGTTTAGGATGAAAACACTGAAACTTTAGTTTTCTTTAGTCAGTACTGAAGCTTCAGGTTTTGAATCAATGTTCAGCATACCTAGTCCAACAATTAATCTTTTGAAAGTTGGCTCATCCCAAGGCTTGGTGAAGATATCAGCAAGTTTATATTGAGTAGGAATGAAATATAATTCAATGTCCCCCTTTAGAATATGATCTCTGATAAAATGATATATGATATCAATATGCTTTGTTCTTGAGTGCAGAACTGGATTGTTTAAAATTGCAATAGCACTTGTGTTATCACAAAATATGGATTTGATTATCAAGTTTTAAATTTATATTTAGCCGACAAACCTAAAACAAACACTTAAAAGGCAGTTGTACCCATCAAGATGGAGTTTCGCGGTAAGTAGGGTATCGAACAATAGATCGTGAACATTAATCCTAAACTTCTACTCGTATTTTAATTAGTTCTATTTAGTCTATTTACTGGTTAACTATGCTATGTACGTTGGTCTAATGATATGGGGTGTTTCAGCCCTGAGCGACTGGCACAGGTGTGATGGTGACAAATATAAATTCAATAAACAATAAACACAAAAGAAGAAAATTAGAGATAGAAAGCGGTACAAGCCAAAATGTTAGAAACTGTATTAAGCCATATTAATTCCAGTTCAATGTCCAGTTTGTTTATTTTAGTGCATGATTTACTTATCTCGACGCGGCATATCATCTTAAGAATTAGGCGGGACTTCATACCTAAGACCTAGACACGATTAAATTCCTGTCACAATTAACGCACTGCATCTACGGCATCCTTTTAGTTTAATTATAATCTATCTTAGGGAATCAAAGCAGTGGTGATCCTGTTAAAACCCTAGCCCAATGGGACTTTACCCACTTATTGTTTGATGGTGTTTTATATACTGGTAGCCTATTAAATATTTATCAGTTAATAGAGCTGATTGCTGAAACATAAAAGGGGTCACCTACCGGTCCAACTAAAGCTCATAATCAAAGACAAAGACATATTTTATTTGTGATCCTATTGGTCAGTAAAATAAAACACGATATGGAGAGCTATCCCGGTATCTAGATTACTTTTTAGGTATCACTAGACCTAGTTGAATGATAGGTTGCATATTCGAACACATAAACAAGTATGAGGTGATTAAACATAATTAAACAATCATATGATAAATTAAGAAATCGAATTTTAAAACAACCCAAAACATTGAACTTTCTTTAACACCCGAAGGTATTAGGACCAAACCATTGTAATTATACAAGCGTAATCAAACAATGAAAATTGAACGATTAAGAGAGTAAAAATTACACGATGTCTTCTATGGATTCGTGATCAATGCTTGACCTTGGTGGCTGATCTTCTCTTCTAAAATTCGTCTTTAATGAGTATGGTATATAGAATATGATATTGCACACTGAAAACTCGTTTTTGAGTCTTCTATTTATAGTGTCTGAAAAAGACTCGATACGCCGTATCTGGCTAGGTCGATACGGCGTATAGGGCTGGATTCCTTGGAGTGCGCGCTACGTTCTCAATCAATCAGTGATATATTCCCAATTTACTTTATTTACTGTATCTTCGAATAGTTATCTTCATGGATACGACGTATGTAAACAGAAGGGATACGCCGTATTGGGAATTGGTCAAACGCGTTTTCTTGTGAAGTTCAGGCGCTGATACGCCGTATCTCTTTAGTTGGATACGGCGTATTGGTCAGAAATCAGCAATCTTCAAATATCTTCGTTTTAGCTCCAAATTATGCGCCTTTTAGCATGTCTTCACAAAACACTCCTGAATTACTGCATTTATAAACTTTAAAGCAATTAAGTACCAAATAATGCAATAATTATATAAAAGTGGGCAAAACAGATGGGATAAATGATATAATAAAGTGACGTTATTTGATGTCATCAAATATCCCCCTACTTGAATCCTACTTGTCCTCAAGTAGACTTTAGAAAGTTTTAGTTTATGAAAATGTGTCCCAACGGAGTGAGGATTTATCGTTTATGCATCGTTTTGTCCTAATAACTTATTACATAAACCACAGCTTCTCACTGAAAATATGAAAATGAAAACACTCAGATCACTCAACTAATCTAGGGTGCAACATTTAATTGGTACACTCAATTGCTTGATCGTGATTAGTTTTTAATCATAGGCTTGGAAATGATACACATCTCCACCGCTAAAGCTAAGGAAAAACAAGTCAAAAGATAAATTGGGTTAAGAAGGCTTAGGGTTGATCATTCAACAGTCTTTCACCATAAGCACCACACCAACAAGGCAGCTGCATTGTACATACACGACCGTAACGACCAAAATAGTGACACATAATCCCGATCACTTCTCTGTTTGTTTTTAACCTACAGTTAAGATGAGAATGATATAGGGTAGGGTGCTTCTACTTCTCGAAGTCGTCATCCAACAAGGCAGTTGAGACATGCATACATGGCCGTAACGACAGAATAGACATGCAATGCTCGTACAAGTCCTCGTTCGAGTAGACATTAAGGTTAGTTGCTAGGAAAGGAGTAAATGGTTTTAAAAACAAATTTCAACAAAAACAAATAGATTAAGCAACAATAAGGTACCCCGGTTGCTAATAACTTTCCCCCGACCGTTCCATGACAAAGACTCCGAACTATAGACTAACGCCTCGATCATCTAATGGACAAAGGGACAACCTAAGTTGGCATTCCCATAAGGGTTAACTTCCCTTACATCCAGCTCTTTACATACTTTTATAGAATATGTGGTGATATCGGCCACTTTTTACAAGACTTTACATCGTTGATTTTTTGTAACGTATCAATGAATAATCGATCCTTCTAAGTAATTCCTTCGGTATAGACTTCTTTTGAATCGACTATTTTTTCTTCCTTCCCTTTTTTTTTTGCTTTTTCTCTTTTTCCATTTTTTTAATACATCATAAATATCGGTTTTATTTCACCGTTTTCACTATCATAATTCATCCGGATAATCTTTTCCTTATAACACTTCTTCTTCGGACATGATTCATAATCGCGAAAGTAGTGAAACTTACGAGTTACATATTTTTCACATTGCATTGTGCAATTTCCCGACCATTACAGAGATAGAAAAATTTCACTTTGACACAGGAAATTACATAAATTTACACGAAGAATCTAGCACTTGAATTAAATAGGGCTTAATCTACATGTAGGTAGGTGCAAAGGTTGTAACGAAACATTAAAATATGGTTTAGAAAAAGAAGGAATGGTCTCAACAGGTTGGTTCTAGGGAATATTACTCTAAAAATGGAGTAATCAAAGGGTTTACACGGATTTAAACTAACCAGTGTAGTTTGGAGCGCCTGATTGTTCATTGACTGTAGGTAATTTTGGTTTAATACTAGAAAATTTATCAGTTGAAATGTTCCTCTATCTTAATCCTTATTACTCATCAATTGCGGTCTCGAGTGAGATACCAGGTCAGTGTGTACTAGAAGAGTCCACTACATCAACGAACACACTTATATTTTGTAGATTTTTTAGTAAGCATTGAGAAAGGAGAATTTGAGGCTTAATACTCATAATATGTATCAGGGTTATAGTGCGCTAGGTAATTGTTGAAGACTCTAAGTGATGTTTTAAAAAGTCATCGCTTTTTTTTTAAATTTGGCTTATTTTTATGGACTTTTAAGCTCGTAGCATGTTATTTTGTAAAAAAAAAAAGTAGGTTCTAATTCTCCATCCCCTACTTAAATTATACAATGTCCTCGTTGTATAGATAGAACAATAAATAATAAGGAAAATAGAATTAGAACGGAAAACTCCCTGATGTTTTGCTCGTGATAATTCTCCAAGATCAGTTCTTGAGCGAAAAGTGTGTTGACTAGGGCTTCAGAATGCCCGGATAAGTTCAACACATATCTTTTTCAGAATATACCATATCATAGTTTCAGTAAGGTCCTACATAAAAGATTAGAAGACAAGTGCAATTTCTATCTCGCTACAATGGTACAAGAAAACAATTAAACACACAACTGTACAAGGATCAATACGCCGTATCCCAAACCCTAGGATATGCCGTATGGTTCCTGTAAAAACAATTAAAATTTTTAAAGTACTGAAATTAAATTACAGACTGATAACGTCCAGACACATCCATATGCCGTATCCAGAGGGGTTCGATACGCCGTATGGAGTGTCTGGGAAGACAGACTCATGCAAACAATTAAAAACAATTAAAAACAATTCAAACAATTTAAAAAATGATCGGGTTGTCTCCCGAGAAGCACTTTTATTTCGGCCAGTTGTTAAGTTCGACTTTTTCCAATTTAATCCCATCCTTATAAAAAAATTAGGGTTTTCGACGGTGCAAATCGGCACTTAACAAATTCTTTAATTAAGAAAATGAATGACATCCCATTGCTAAGATGATTACAAGTCATGATATTAACATTTAGTTTCTTGATAAAAGTTTCAGTTTTGAAAAATTTATTAGATGTATCATGACTTGTTTCCAAAAGCTTATTTGACCCTTGTGTATCAACATTTATTACATTAGGTAATGGTATGACAGACATATCCAATGAAGGTTACTTCATATATCCAATTTTTATTCATCATCATTGTCCGTATCCGATTTTAGATCATCAAGATAAATCACGTTAAAAGGAAATAAATCATTAAAGTTTAAAATGTTTTGTTCATTTTCATCACATTCGGTCAATGATGTTTCATTATTAAATTCATCGATTAGTTGAGGATAAAAAACCTTTAACCCAATATATTTGTTAAGAAATCTTAATTTAGACGTTAGAGCATCCATTGTAAACAATGGCTGGAAATTCATTCTCAAAATCTTTAAAGAAGTGTAAATCATTAGAATAACTGACCTCAGGCTCGGGTGACGAAAACGAAGGCATATTGACTTTATCATTATCATTTTCCGAATCCATTTTCAAATTGTCGACAGAAATTTATTTATAGAAAAATGATTTTTCATCATAAATTATCGTGTAATCTTCATCGTCGGATTAGTCAAACGGTATTCTAAAGTCAGTTTCATTGTCGTTAAGAGGACTTACCGTGGGTTTCCATGAGAGCACTTCTCTAGATGTTAATGTATCATCAAGGACTATAGCTGGGAATTCGGATTCGAAGTTTGCAAAGCAATCGTCCTTATCCGTCACACTTATTCCCATTTAACCGTATGTGGCCATTTATCAATTAAACGTCTCACCGCGACTCAGAGTTTTTTCTTCCTCAAGCCTGATATACTCTTCCATAGTAATGTTGGGGTCACCTGTAATAAATTTGCTAGAAAAAACTATCAAATAGCCTAATACGCTCATATTCGCTAAACGACATACGTCGTATTGTTGTTAAAGCTGAATACGCTGTATTGCGTTTAGCAAAAAATTTATATGCCCGCTATCCAATAAACTTGATATTAGTCGTATTGAATAATTTCTGAATCAGAAAAAGTTACTGAAGACTGTAATAATGCACACAAACACACAATATGCAAAATATACAATGCAAAAATCACACAAACAAACACAAATAGGATTTAAATTATGCTAATTAGATCATTCTAAGCTAATGGTTAGAAATACTTATAAAATTAAAGGTTAAACTTTTTCACTCCCCGACAACGGCGCCAAAAACCTAATGTGATGTCGTGTAGGGTCAATTATTTGATTATCAAGTTTTAAATTTATATTGAGCCGACAAACCTAAAACAACACTTTAACGGGCAGTGTACCCGGTCAAGATGGAGTTTGTGGTAAAGTAAGGTGTCGATACAATAAGCAGTGAAACATTAACTCCTTATATTATATCAGTATTTTATTTAGCTTCTAATTAGTCTATTTATGGTTATACCTATGCTATTTACGTTGTCTAATGACTATGGGGGAGGGGGTTTCAGTCTGCAGAGACTGGACAGGTTTGATGGTGACAAATATCAATTTCAATAAACAATATTAAACACAAAAGAAGAAAAGTAGAAGATAGAAAAGCGGTACAAGCCAAATGATAGAAAACGTGTATTAGCTTATTAATTCACAGTTCAATGTCTGTTTGTTTATTTACGTGACAAATGATTTACTTTATCTCGAAGCGGCATATAATTTCTTAAGATTAGAGGGACGTCATCCTAAGACCTAGCACGATTAATCCTGTCACAATTAAGCATCTGCCTTAAAGCATCCTTTAGTTTATCTATAATCTTTCTTAAGGGATCAAAGCAGTGGTGATCCTGTTTAAAATCTAGCACAACTGGACTTTACACAAACTTAAGTTTGATGGTGTTTTATATCCTGGTGTCCACTATTTAACTCTTTATCAGTGCTTAATTAAAGTAGCCTTGATTGATGAACATAAAAGGGTCACACCCTATTGGTCCTAACATAACTCATAATTCAAAGACAAAGACAAAACGTTATGTGTTGTACTCCTATTGGTCGCCGCAGTAATATAAAAAAACGATATGGAGAGCTATCCAGGGTTATAGATTACTTTTTTAGGTATCACTAGACCTAGTTGACTATGATTAGGTCGCATATTACAAACACATAAACCTATGTTATGAGGTGAACTAAACATGATGAATTAAACTCAAGTCATACGGATAAATTAAGAAATCGATTTTAAAACAAACCAAACATTAAACTTTCATTAAGATGGCTAATACCCTAGGGTATTAGCCTACAACCATTGTAATTTAGTAAAAGTCGTTAATTCTAAACAATGAAATCGACTATGATTAAGAGAGTAAAAATTATCGATGTCTTTTATGGATTGTGATCAATGCATGACCTTGGTAGCCTGATCTTCCTATTCTAAAATTCGTCTTCAATGAGGTATGGTATATAGATATGATATTGCACACTGAAAGCTCGTTTTTGTGTCTTCTATTTATAGGTCTAAAAAAGATTCAATTACGATGTATCTGGCCTCTGGTCGATACAGGCTATAGGGACTGGATTCCTTAGAGTGCGCGCTACGTTCTTAATCAATCAGTGATATATTCCCAATTTACTTTATTTACTGTATCTTTAAATAGTTATCTTTATGGATACGACATATGTAAACAGAAGGGATACGCCATATTGGTAATTGGTCAAACACGTTTTCTTGTGAAGTTCAGGCGCTGATATGCCGTATCTCTTTAGTTGGATACGGCGTATTGGTCAGAAATCAACAATCTTCAAATATCTTCGTTTTAGCTCCAAATTATGCGCCTTTTAGCATGTCTTCACAAAACACTCATGAATTACTGCATTTATAAATTTTAAAGCAATTAAGTACCAAATAATGCCATAATTATATAAAAGTGGGCAAAAAAGATGGGATAAATGATATAATAAAGTGACGTTATTTGATGTCATCACAATAGCACTTCTGTTATCACAAAATATGGGTACCTTTTCATAAATGATATCATAGTCAGTGAGTTGACTCTTCATCCATAATATGTTGGCACAACATCCAGCAGTAACTACATATTCAGCTTTAGCTGAGAACATAGCTACATATTGATGCTTTTTAGCACTCCAGCACACTAGTTTGCCTTCCCCCCCCCCCCCCCCCCCCCACCCCCCCCCCCCCCCCCCCCCCCCCCCCCCCCCCCCCCCCCCCCCCCCCCCCCCCCCCCCCCCCCCCCCCCCCCCCCCCCCCCCCCCCCCCCCCCCCCCCCCCCCCCCCCCCCCCCCCCTCCCCACCCCCCCCCCCCACCCCCCCCCCCCCCCCCACCCCCCCCCCCCCCCCCCCCCCCCCCCCCCCCCCCCCCCCCCCCCCCCACCCCCCCCCACCCCCCCCCCCCCCCCCCCCCCCCCCCCCCCCCCCCCCCCCCCCCCCACCCTCCCCCCCCCCCCCCCCCCCCCCCCCCCCCCCCCCCCCCAACCCCCCCCCCCCCACCCCCCCCCCCCCCCCCCCCCCATAGCCAACTGCGCATGCCACCTGACGGTGCTTTTTCCATATCCATGTGATCCTGCATTTGTCAGAGGTCGAGTATAATTTTAGGCTCAAAACTTGGACAACTTTGCGATACCACAGACCAAGAAGTGAGTTCCTTTTAGGTGCCTGAAAGTTCTCCTTGACAGGCCAAATAATGGTGGCAATCGTCTATGATTGCTTGATATCTTGCACCGAGACAAGTTAAGAATTAAATGTCAGGTCTGCCTGTAGTTAGGTACATTAGTGATCCAATCATACCTCTATACTGAGTCTCATTTACAACTTTGCCATTGAGATCAGGTCTTAACTTGTTAGGGGGTACCATTAGAGTTTTCACTGATGAACCATTTATGTCATACTTTTTTAGCAGATCCTTAACATAATTTTCTTGGTTGATTGAAATACCTCTTTTAGATTTTTGTAATCTGAAATCCAAGGAAATAGGTGAGGACACCCATCATGCTCATTTCATATCTTTGAGTCATCAGTTTAGCAAAATGTTTGCATAATTTTGTGCCGGTAGACCCAAAGATAATGTCATCAACATAGATTTGAACCAGAATCACATTAGTTTGAGTTTTGTAGACAAACAGGGGGTAAAAACACTCTAAGCTCAACTAGGATTAGTTTTACAGATAATATTGAATGCACAGCGGAATAATAAGAAAGCGATATTATCAAACAAGGTTTTCTTCATTGAACGTTTCCCTATTACCCCAATTATAACTTGAGGCTACACCAACTACTATGGTGTACTAACTAACTAACTAACTAACTAGTACACACACACACACCCCTTTTGAACTATTCGAGACTCTCATCAGTCGATGTGTTTCTTTGGATGTAAACTATTACGCCTATGATCTCTTTCTATAGGGAAAGAGATCATTGGCTCTTACTAAGGAAGTAAATCAATAGATAAAGGAAAAAACTATCTTAAATTCATTTAATTAAATCACAATTAAATCACATTAAATACTTTCCTAGTCTTTATCTTGTAAATCTTTGACTAAATCTTCATTAATTCCTCAAAATCTTCCATCTTTGTAGAATTACATAGTTGCCAGATTTAGTCCTTTTGTTTCATTCTTTTATTTATTTTGTCTCATCAAATCAAGAATCCCAACACAGAGTGTTGTCTATCTTACCTCTTACAAATTTGTGTTTGGTGAGAAAGGTTAAGAGAGTTTCATACCATGCTCTTGGAGCTTGTTTAAGTATGTAAATGAATTTGTCCAATTTGCATACATGGTTTAGGAACTCATTGCTCTCAAAACTTGGAGGTTGTTTGACATAAACTTCTTCTTTTAGATTACCATTAAGGAATGCACTTTTGACATCCATTTGATAAACTATAAAGTTCATATATGTGGAAAAGGCAAGAAAGATCTTGTTTGCTTCAAGTCTTGCAACAGGAGCAAAGGTTCCATCATAGTCTATGCCTTCTTGCTAATTGTAGCCTTGATCTACAAGTCTTGCTTTAGCTATGTTTTTATGACATTTATGTTTCATCTTTTTGTTCCTTGAATACCATTTGGAAGGCCACTTATGGGTTTTACATAAGGTTTGCAGGAACGGAGGAACTAATGTCCTAGACTTTGTTTTTGGCTAATTGGTTTAGTTCATTTACATGGCATCAACCCATCCTGGAGTGGTTTGGTAGGGCTTTAGAGACATTTTTGTAGGTTTTTTCTTTTTTAGAGAGAAAATATACAAAGAGACATTCATGAGCTGAAGTTGCACCAAGTTCTTTGGCCATGGCTCTAGTAAGCATCCCAGCTCCTAGATTACCAATGATATTGACAAGCTTAATATGTTTTTCCTGAGACCATCTATCTTGATGAGCTGGAGTGACCATAGATGGAATAGATAAGGAGGAATTGGGGATTGGAATTGTATTATATACTAAAGTATCCTCTACTCTTAGAGAGGATGAGTGTTTAGAGATCTGAATGTCTTTAGTGTTTGGGAGATTATCAATGATTTGTTCATCATTGGTGTGATTGGAATGTTCAAAATGATCATCACTTAAGATTTCATCATGATCATTTTGAGATTGATCTTTTTGTCAATCTGACCATTTTGTCAGATAAACTTCATTTCAAGAACAACTGGTTCAAGACATCAATTCTATGAAGACACATCATTCTGTTTGTTATACCTTTGAGAAGGCTCATAAGGATGAAGATATTCATCAGGTGGATATCTTTCATTTTCAGCAATGTTGATGTTGTCAACTGAAGGTTTTGAGAATTTGATAGCATCAAGGCTTTCATTAAATATGATGTGATAGGTTTCTTCAGTTTGCTATTGTTAGCCTCACTTTTTAGTGAAGCTGGCATCTTACATGTGAATTGGACTAGTCTTGGACACTGCGTGTCACGCATGGGTCATTTATGTAAACTAGGAATAGTTTGCTTTTTCTTTTAGTATAAATACCCCTCATGGCTCTCCATGAGGGGTGGTGGATGTTTATTTTTCTTTCAATCTAATATTTCTTCTTTTGGTTCATCTCACCC
The DNA here is from genome assembly GCA_026074375.1 of Tanacetum coccineum. Lineage (NCBI taxonomy): Eukaryota > Viridiplantae > Streptophyta > Magnoliopsida > Asterales > Asteraceae > Tanacetum > Tanacetum coccineum. The sequence continues at coordinate 12,950 of BQNB010161199.1, forward strand.
TCTCTCTACTTTCTCTCACTAAAAACATAATGACTTATCTATTGTTCTTTGATCAACCAAGACCCCCCAAAAAAGTGTTTTGATCTTTGTCAATTGGTATCAGAGCTAACCGTAGATGTTTTGTATTTTGTGTGTTTGTTGTCTCGTATTTATAGATTATCATAGCTTATTTTTTTTCTTTTTCGTTGTGATGATTCAAACTAAATGGTTAAACTGTTTGAATTTTTCTAACAAACTTTTTTTCAAAATTTGCTCTGGTTGTGATAGTTCTTTGTTTTTGTTGGGCCTATTATTCCAAATTTGTGTAAACAAATGCTTTTTCTTGTGCTTACTATTCATAAAATGATTCTTGGGCTTATATCACTTTCGGTTGTTTTTCTCTCTTATGCTTATTAGACGTAGCTTATTGTCTATCTCGATTCATGGCTTCTGTGTGGTTCTAACAGCTTTTTCAAAGCTTATTTTGAACTTATTCATGTTGCTTATCTGATACTTTAATTCATGGCTTATCTCTTTGTTGGTCCACACTGTTTGAAAAAGAAGAAGGAGACCAAGATCCAAGTTTTTAGAAACAAGGACACTGATTTTTGTTGGTTTCTCAAGAAGACAAAAGAAGACAACAAGGAAGAAGCAACCGGATACGCAACTCGAAGAAGCAACCGGATTAGCAACTCGAAGAAGCAACCGGATTAGCAACTTTGCAGTGTCAACCGGACTCGCAGTTTGCTGAGTCAACCGGACTCGCAGTTTTCATCTTCAACCGAATACGCAGTTGTCAAGTGCAACTGAACTCGCAGTTGCAGTTGTAACCGGATACGCAACCGAGTCAACTTGGTATTTATCGAGTTGTCACTAATTCTAGTCCAAGGTCAAAAGAAAAGGAAGAGATAAAGAATAACATACTTGACACGTTAAACCACAACAATCAACAACATCATAGCCTTAATCTACAAATCCAACTCATCACTTATTTAATCCATCGTTACATTTTTTATAAAAACTAATCCAAAAACATCTTCTTCCAACTCTTATCAATAACTCAAATTGAAACGAAAATCAAGAAAATGCAAAGAAAATTAGATCTCAGATTCGTGTTTATGTGCCTTCAACAACAATCTTTCAAGACTAAACACGTATCTCATCATAGATCTTTAAAAAGGAAACCTTTTTTTCTTTTATATTCGAAATTAAATAAAGTTTGATAACAACTTTGTTATAAACTTCATTTGATTCGATTTTTGAAACACAAACAAATTCAAACATAACCTACCCGAGACATTCAGTGTGAAGATCTTGAAGAAATGATGCACTTCGGTCGTGGTTATCCCTCGTGGGTACTTGGAATGATGATTTTGATTCGTACTTTGAAGTGATAAGGTAGTATTTTCTTTGTGTTTTACTGAGTTCCTGTTTGAGATATAGTGACTGTTGGGGGGCGGATAGTTTGGATGGTTAGAGTTAGATGATTAGTAATTGTGAGGAAAATTAACTGCATCCAGTAACACCGAGAATAAGTCTGAAAAATCTGTGTATGACAATGCAAGTACTTCTAATCCCTCAAAACCTTCAAGCAAAGGATTTTTGAATTCTCCTCTTCTTGGCAGGTTATAAAGACTAAGGAAACAACATACTTCTATCTATCCGATTGTTGTTCTCTAATCTCTAGGTCAATGGCTTATGTACACTTCAGTGCATAACCCAAGCTTCAGATAAAAGGGAAGTGTACGCTTCAGTGCGCTTTACCTTAAAAAGAAGAGAA
>BQNB010161202.1:3130-14708 GCA_026074375.1 Tanacetum coccineum
TAAAAAGACATTTTCTCTCTAAGTCAAATTAGCCAACCCATCATCCATTACTTGTGTTATGATCTCTTGTATACTACACATGGGATTTAGGACTAGTTCCCAAACATCATTTGTTTTGAATTGGTTTAGTTCCTCTTGCATGTCCATTACTCAATTTTCATCTTTTAATGCCTCATTTATATTTTTAGGTTCTATTGTCGAAATAAAGCAAAAGAAATTGCTTTTGTCTTGAGCTTGCGACCTAAGAGTTCTTTGATTTAGATTACCAATAACGTTTTCTAGGGGATGAGTTTTAGATTCTTTAATATTTACAATTTGATTATTTTCTAATAAAATGTCTTCAAGATTATTGCCTATGGGTTTTGTTTTACTAACCTCAATAGCTTCTTCTTCGACTAGCATATCATCTTCTAATGGTGATGTTTTAGGCAGGGGAGGAGTTTCATCGAAAGTTACATTCAACGACTCTTCAACTTTCATTATTTATTTGTTAAGTATCATGTAAGCTTTACTATTTTGCGAATATCTTAGGAAAACACCTTCGTATGACCTAGGGTCGAACTTGGTGAGGTAATCCTTTGTATTAAGAACAAAGCATTTACTTCCGAATACTCTAAAATAGTTAAGGTTTGGTTTCTTACCTCTTAACAACTCGTATGGAGTTTTTATTAAAATACGTCTAATGGAAACTCTATTAATTATATAGGTTGATGTATCGACCGCATTACACAAAAAATTTTGAGGAATGGATTGTTCGTTTAACGTGGTTCTACTCATTTCTTGTAGAGTGCGATTTTTCCTTTCTACTGCCCTATTTGATTGTGGAGTACGAGGAGCGGAAAAATTATGAGATATCCCATTTAAATCCCAATACTTTCTGAATTGTACTTCATTATCAAATTCTCGACCATGATCTGTTCTAATTGATACAATGGAACATCCTAATTTGTTTTGGATCATTTTGCTAAATACTTCGAATTTTTTGAAAGCCTTGGTTTTATTTGCTAAAAATCTAGTCCATGTGAATCGAGCATAGTCATCTATGATGACTAAGGTATAATGATTTCTTTCATAGCTTCGTATGGCGGAAGGGCCAAACAAATCCATGTGAAGTAGTTCTAGGCATCTAGTTATTGAAACTATATTTTTAGCCTTGTGACTTGTTTGAGCTTATTTTCCAATTTTGCAAGCATCACAAAAATGTCGGTCGTATTTTAGTTTGGGTGGCTTTCAACTAATTCTTTAGATGCTAATGATTGAATTAATTGCATATTAGCATGACCTAATCTCCTATGCCATAGTGTGGAGTTTTCGTCTAATGTTGCAAGGCATATTTTGTCTTCCAGTTTATTTCCTAGTTTCATTACATATAATCCTCCTTTCCTAATTCCTTTACCTATAACTTTTTCGTTTTTGATTATTTCGCTATCGTGTTCGGTAAATATTACTTTGCACTTATTATCACATATTTGACCTATACTAAGCAAGTTATAAGTTAAGTTATCTACGTGCTTAACATTTTCAATTATTAAGGAGTCTTGAGAAATCGTACCTTTGCCTATGATTTTACCGCGTAAGTTGCTTCCGAAAATTACGTTACCTCCGTTGTATGCTTTGTATGAAGAAAACAACTTTCGATTACCGGTCATGTGTTTTGAACATCCACTATCTTTAATCCATTCATCGGGTTCCAAGTTTACTCCTAAGCATATTTCATCGGGCGCTTGAGCTACAAGGCAAGCTTCATCTTTAGTCTTTTCCACCTCATCTTCTCCTTTGTTCGCTCCAATACTCCTTCCAATGTGCTCTTTGATCGGTGTTCTTTGGCGGGCTTTTGATCATTTCCAACTGAATTGCATTTATGTCTCCACTTCTAAAACATTTTTACTTTCCTCTTTTTATCATAACCATCGTTTCTACTTCTTTGGAATGTTTTTTTTATCGCCTCGTGGTTGTCTTTGCAAATCTTCCTCGTCTCTTGAAGAATTTCTTGAATTCCTTTACGGCCATAGCATACTCTTCGTCTTCACTATCGGAACTTGAGCTATCTTCATCACTTACTTCCTTTTTCACTTTTAATGCAAGTGATCTACTTTGTTCTTTCTTGCCTTTAACCGTTTCTACATCTTTCTTAATTACTTCTTCATAAACTTTCAAGTTTCCAATTAGTTCGTCAAGAGATAAGGTTGTTAGATTCTTTGATTCTTCAATCGCCGTGACTTTCGCGCGCCATTTTGGATGTAGTGCCCTAAGAAATTTCCTAACACAATTCTTGCTAGAAAAACTTTCATCAAGTGCTTTTAGACTAGTAATAATAGTGTTAAATTTAGCAAAGGCATTATCTATTGATTCCTCTTCCGGAATCATAAATTGTTCATATTGTTGAACAAGGAGATCTATTTTGTTAGCTTTGACTTGATTATTACCTTGATGAGTGATTAGTAAAGTATCCCAAATTTCTTTTGCGGTTTGTTACCATAAAAATTCTTTCGTCATTCTTTCGTGGCAATGCATTTATAAATGCCCATTTTAGCTTCATTATTTTTTGGCATGTTTCTTTTTAAGATCTATCATCTTGTTTATAAAGTTACAATTTCATCATTTTTATGTTTCGAGATTAAAGTGAATAGGAGGAAAATCACAATCGGTAATAAATGCGAAAGATCTAGATCTTTTGACTTCCTTATGTTCGATTCCTATTTGTCCAAAAATAAATTCATAACTTGCAAAAAGTGGTGGTCTTTGCATAAGATTGCCCTTTCTAAATATTTTTCGATTCCAGAGATCGATTCAAGTTTTAAATACAGTTTATTTTAAAATCTTGTTTCAACGGGCTGATAACAATTGTGGGAAAACTAGAAGGGGGGTTGAATAGTTTACCGCTTTTTAATTTAATATTTAAAATTTGTTTATAAAAACTTAGATTCAACTTTTTGTGAATTCAATACTTGCACAATATGAACAATGTAAATATGTAGAAGTAAATAAAAGATAAGAGTTGGAAAGATCAAACCGCAACACAAGGATTTATAGTGGTTCGGTTACGAAGCTCTTCTTCGGCCTACTCCACTCCCCGAGCACCAAACTCGAGAGTTTTCTTCACTATGTCAACAAGCTCCCTTATGGCGGAGAAAACCGTACACAACGTTGCTTATATCAATTTACGACACTAAGCTAAATGTCGAGTTCTAATCTTAGCTAGAACCAATCTATCACAACACAACTTCACGACTAGTTTAACGACTTCACAACTTCACAACTACTTCACTACACAACTTGTCTTTCACACCTTGATCGCTACTACACAACTTCTTCAATCTTCACAACTTCACACCTTCACAACTTCTTCTCACCACACTACTTATATCACAACTATCTAACACTACTAAAAAGGATCACCAAGATCCAACTATACTTACAACAATCACCAAATCCTAACAACTACACAACTTTACAAGATTTACAAAAGATTTACAAGGTATGATATGGATGCAACAAGATTGCAATATGGATTTTGGGGTGTAATACTTCTTCACTAGATGATGGAAGTATTCTTCTCTTGCACTTGAGGAATTGAGCTTGGATCACTTGGAAACAAAGCTAAATGATTAAATGATCAAAGGATTTTAGAGAGGATATGTGGGCTGTTTTAAGCAGAAAGAATGAGTGCAAAAGGTAAGAAAAATGTTGAGGAATAGTCCAGTATTTATAGGACAAGAAGGAGGAGCAGAGTCTATGGCCGACCCTCTTAAATAGGGTGCCCCCCCTCTTATAATTAAGGGGGCCGCCCATGTATTTAAGGGGGCCACCCCTTTCAGACGCTCCTCTTTTTTGTCCTATCCAGGGGAGGTGTTTACTGGACCTTTTCTAGCCGTTTTAGGTTCGAAAATTTGAAATTCAAAATGTTTATTTTGAATAAACATTTCTTTTAAATGTAGAAAATGTTTTGTAAGTTTATAAACATGTTTACAACATTTTATAAAAGTTTGAGGTTGAATAAAAATTTCCTTTGATCATAAAATTCATTAAGCATTTATTTATTCATACCTTTAAGTGATGTAATTGTTGAAATGAGAATTTACTACTAAATACTTGTTTACGTTTAATTTTACGTTGAACGTTTTTATATTTTGTGATTATCAAAACGTAAAGATGTGAAAAAAATATTATTAATGTTTTTAGGCATTATATTTTATCAACAAAAAAGAACCTATTCTTTTTTATAACACATTTGTGGACACTAAAGAGAATCAAAAATTTAACTCTCTCACAAAAATACACATTTTTAAAATCTAGTTAGCCAATTTTAATGGACCTTATTCCTTGTGATTTTTCTTTCTTTGGGGTTCTCTATAATAGCAACATATACTCATCTATCTCTCATAGTATGTAAGATAGGACATGTTCTTGTCATGTGCCTTAGCATCTTTATCAATCACTCATTGATCTGTAAATCCATTTGTGGATTGCCTCTGCATATTAGATAAGAAAATCAGTTTCTTTGGGGGACCAAGTCATACTGACTTGGATCTGCCATTGTGTATCAACATACATCAAACTTCGTTATGGTTGATTAATGCTCTATTGTGTTTAAAAAACATATGGTCTAAAAATTAGTCTTGGTTTTCCAAACCCAAAAAAGCTGAGGCCCTTAAAGCATTAACTTTATTTCCCCTTATAGCATTACTACTGCTTTCTGGCCTACAGCAATATTAATTTTTTTTAACACTAACAATATTAACCACCTTTGATCATTATTGCTGTTTTTGATTGTTGTGTTCTATGAATGGGTCTCTTAACTGTTGAATGTGCTTGTTTTAGAAGATATGACTTTGGTCTAAGCAGCATTCACTTTTGTTTTTGAATAACGTGAGCAGCATTAACTTGTTCTAGACTTGTATTAATTATTTACTAAGCCATCTTAATTTAGTACTGCTCTTGAATCCATGTTCTTTTTAGCACACGGGGTGGTCTTTTTAGACAAAGTTTGATGATTCACTTTTAAGCGTTGTTCCAAATAGGTTTTACTTCCTTTGATTTTCGAAAGGTTTTGATGGTAATTGCAACCAGCTCTGCTATATGATCAAGCTTACACACACATAACAGGCCTATTAAACATCTCAAAATTTGCTCCTAGTTTTTGAGACATCAGATGTTCTAATTTACTTTTATTGTCTCTTGGACTTGGAGTGTTTTGCTATTTTTTATACTTATGTTAAAACAGTCATGATCTAGGAACGGGTGTAAGTAGGCAAGCTCCTCCAGCTCGTGAATGCACTTACCTAGACTTTATGAAATGTAAACCTCTATACTTCAACGGTACTGAAGAAGTCATCGAGTTGACTCAGTGGTTTGAAAGGATGGAAACTATGTTCCACATAAGTAACTCCTCTGTGAAAAATCAAATCAAGTTTTCCACTTGTACTCTTCTTGGAAGTGCTCTAATGTGGTGGAACTCCCACGTTAAGACTGTTGGTCACGATGTTGCTTATGCAATGACTTGGACAAACCTAAAACAGAAGATGACCGACAAGTACTGCCCAAGGGGCGAGGTTAAGAAACTTGAGTGAGATGTGGAATTTGAAGGTTAAAGGTACCGATGTGGTAATCTATAACCAATGTTTTCAGGAACTAGCACTGATGTGTGCTAGGATGTTTCTGAAAGGGTCAGACAAGATTGAGAAATATGTCAGTAGTTTGCCTGACATGATTTACGAATGTTGGCATCTAAGCCAAAAACCATACAGGATGCAATGAAATTTGCAACTGAGCTGATGGATAAGAAAATACGTACTTTTGCTAAACGACAGAGTGAAAACAAAAGAAAGCAAGATGATAACTAACAACAACATCAAAACAAGAGGCAGAATACTGGCAAAGCTTATGCTGCAGGGTCTGGTGAGAAGAAACCTTACGGAGGATCTAAACCTTTGTGCTCAAAATGCAACTATCACCATGATGGTCAATGTGCTCCAAAATGCCACAAGTGCAACAGTGTTGGCCATCTGGCTCGTGACTATAGAAGTACTGCAAATGCCAACACTGCTATCAACCAAAGGGGCATTGGGTAGGTCAGAAACCTACTTGCTATGAATGTGGAGCCCAGGGATATTTCAAGAGGGATTATCCAAAGCTAAAAAACAATAACCGTGGTAACCAAGGTAGAAATGGCAATGCTCCAACGAAAGTGTATGCGGTAGGCTATGTAGGGACAAACCCAGACTCAAACGTTGTTCCAGGTACATTCCTTCTAAATAATCGCTATGCTTTTGTCTTATTTGATACGTGCTGATAGAATCTTTATGTCTACTGCATTTAGCTCCCAAATTGATATCACACCATCTACCTTAGATCATTATTATGATGTTAAACTAGCTGATGGGAGAATAATTGGGTTAAACGCTATCATTCAAGGTTGTACATTAAATCTCTTAAATCACCCATTCAACATAGACTTAATGCTCGTAGAACTTGGTAGTCTCAACGTCATAATCTGTATAGATTGGTTGGCAAAGTACCAAGCTGTCATTGTTTGTACCAATAAAATCATTCGTATTCCCTTGGGAAATGAAACGTTGATTGTTCGTAGAGACGGAAGCGACCAGGGAAAAGAGACTCATTTGAACATCCTCTCATGAACTAAAACGCAGAAGTACAAGCTAAAAGGATGTCCTATCTTTTTTGCACATGTTACTACAAAGGATACTGAAGACAAGTCAGAGAAGAAGAGACTTGAGGACGTACCGATCGTTCAAAATTTTCCCGAAGTATTTCCTGAAGACTTGCCGGGTCTCCCTCCGACTCAACAAGTGGAATTTCAGATTGATTTGATACCTGGTGCTGCACCTGTAGCACGGGTACCTTATCGATTGGCTCCATCTGAAATGAAGGAATTATCGGACCAACTCCAAGAACTTTCTTACAAGGGCTTCATGAGACCCAGTTCCTCACCTTGGGGAGCTCTGTTCTTGTTTGTTAAGAAGAAGGATGGATCATTTTGAATGTGCATCGACTACCGAGAGCTGAACAAGCTGACGGTAAAGAATCGTTATCCACTCCCAAGGATTGACGATTTATTTGATCAACTATAAGGATCTAGTGTTTATTCTAAGATAGACTTGCGATCAGGTTATCACCAACTTCGAGTACGTAAAGAAGATATTCTGAAGACGGCATTCCGAACTCGATATGGTCATTACGAGTTCCAGGTTATGCCATTTGGTTTGACAAATGCACCGGCGATATTTATGGATCTAAATGTGAATTTTGGCTTCCCAAGGTACAATTTCTCGGCTACGTGATTGATAGTCAAGGTATTTATGTGGATCCCGCCAAGATCGAATCCATAAAATATTAGGCATCTCCTAAAACACCAACGGAGATTCGTCAATTTTTAGGTCTTGCTGGGTATTACCAAAGATTCATCGAAGGATTTTTGAAGATCGCCAAGTCAATAACCAAGCTTACTCAGAAAGGAGTTAAGTTTGATTGGGGTGACAAGCAAGAAGGAGCGTTTCAATTGATTAATCAGAAGTTGTGTAGTGCACCAATTCTAGTTTTACCTGAAAGAAGCGAAGATTTTACCGTATATTGCGATGCTTTAATCAAAGGTTTAGGCATTATGTTGATGCAAAGAGAGAAGGTGATTGCTTATGCATCACGCCAATTGAAGATTCATGAGAAGAACTATACGACTCATGATTTGGAACTTAGTGTAGTGGTGTTTGCTTTAAAAATCTAGAGACACTATTTGTATGGAACCAAGTGTATGGTATTCACAGATCACAAGAGTTTACAACACATTCTTGATCAAAAGGAGCTGAACATGTGACAACGTTGTTGGTTAGAGTTTCTTAGCGATTATGATTGTGAAATACGTTACCACCCGGGGAAAGCAAACATAGTGGCTGATGCCATAAGCCGTAAAGAACGGAATAAGCCATTACGGGTTCGAGCCTTAGTCATGACTAATGGTTTGAATCTCCCCAAACAAATTTTCAATGCTCAGACTGAAGCACGGAAACCAGAAAACATAAAACACGAAGATGTTGGAGGTATGTTGATTGAAAATTCAAAGGATCCAGAGAAACCTAGAACAGAAAAGTTGGAACCCCGCGCGGATGGAACTCTATGCTTAAATGGCAGGAGTTGGTTACCCTGTTATGGCGATTTGAGGACTGTGATCATGCACGAGTCCCACAAGTCAAAATACTCTATCCATCCGGGTTCTGACAAGATGTATCAGGACATGAAGAAGCTATATTGGTGGCCCAATATGAAGGCCGACATCGCCACCTATGTTAGCAAATGTTTGACATGTGCTAAGGTCAAGGCTGAACACCAAAGGCCATCGGGTTTGTTGGTGCAACCCGAGATACCTCAATGGAAGTGGGATAATATCACTATGGATTTTATCACGAAGCTTCCTAAGTCGTCACAAGGTTATGACACCATTTGGGTGATTGTTGACCGACTTACTAAATCCGCAATCTTCGTACCAATGAGGGAAACCGATCCCATGGAAAAATTGGCAAGAATGTACCTGAAAGAGGTAGTCACAAGGCATGGGATACCTGTCTTAATCATTTGTGATCGCGACCCTAGGTTCGCATCAAATTTCTGGAGGTCACTTCAGAAGGCTTTTGGTATAAATTTAGATATGAGTACTGCGTATCATCCACAAACTGACGGACAAAGCGAGAGGACTATTCAAACTCTTGAGGATATGCTACGTGCTTGTGTGATCGACTTTGGAAAGGGTTGGGTTAACCATTTTCCATTAGTTGAGTTTTCATATAACAATAGTTATCACACTAACATTAAGGCTACACCATTTGAAGCACTTTACGGTCGAAAGTTTCGTTCACTTATTTGTTGGGCCGAGGTTGGAGAAGTTCAATTCACTGGTCCATAGATAGTTCAAGAGACGACCGATAAAATCATTCAGATCAAGCAAAGAATTCAAGCTTCTCGTGATCGACAAAAGATTTATGCCGATTTAAAGCGTAAGCCGATGGAATTTCAAGTTGGAGATAGGGTTATGCTTAAGGTTTCGCCTTGGAAAGGAGTAGTACGTTTTGGCAAACGGGGGAAGCTAAACCCCATATATGTTGGACCTTTCAAAGTGTTGGAAAAGGTTGGATCCGTTGCTTACAAGCTTGAACTTCCTCAAGAGCTGAGCATGGTTCACAATACGTTTCATGTATCCAACTTGAAGAAGTGTTATTCCGACGATCCATTAGTCGTTCTATTGGAAAGACTTCACGTTGATGACAAGCTTCATTTTGTCGAAGAACCGGTCGAAATCATGGATCGAGAAGTCAAACGGTTGAGGCAAAGCCGTGTCCCAATTGTCAAGGTTCGATGGAACTCTAGGAGAGGTCCTGAGTTAACATGGGAACATGAAGATCAATTCCGGAAGAAGTATCCATGCCTCTTCACAAAGACCGCACCGTCGTCAAGTGCCGCGTCTTAAGCCTTGAAGACAAGGCTCATTTAATAGGGGAAGACTATAACACCCCGTGTTTTCAGGTCATTTACGACGTTATTTATTTCACTATTTATTTTTAGTCTTGTACGCGTTTGCTTTTAATTTTAATTGATAAGTTAAATCGCGTAAGCTAAAAATTATCATTCAACGTAAACGGGTATCAAACAATTAAATGTTTACGTCAAGCAAGTGTTAGATAATTACTTAGAATTTTATTTTTATTGGTTACGTAAAGTGTTTACGTTTCGCGATAAAATACATTTAGGCATTCACGAAACCACCAAAACTTATCTACGCTTCAACAAATACCCATTTTTATACCCAGTACCCAAAGTTTTATAAAACTTAACCCATGTTTCTCATCTTGGTAGAATTTTTACATAAAAGAAACCAACACGGAAAATAAATGGATACAAGTGTTCACTTATATTAAGAAATACCATCCTAAACTACAAGTATACTAGAATTATGATACAAAATATCAACGATATTTCTTAGCCACCTTCTCCCCTATTTTTCGGATGAAAACATAGTCCCAAGGGGACAAATAGTTCACATTTTACCAACTTGAACTTATACAACACAAGACTCATTAAACTTAAGTACTATGACTAGTGTAAATGACCAAAATTCTCCCTTGATTCACTCTTTGTTATCTAGCCGTCCACCCCCCACCTCAATTCATAGTCTTGACTTTGAAATTGTGTTATTGACTTACTCTTGGTATATATATACTTACACACTAGTTAGATAAACCCACACACTCATTTCTTAACTAGAAAAACTCTCCCAACTCCCTCTTTGTCTCTCCTAGCCCACGGCAAAAAACAAACACCCTTAAATAATTCATACAATTTTATTTACCAAGTATACAAGTGTTCTAACATCATATCTAAGGTATCCTAAGGTATATTGAAGGCTTGGTTTAGCATTTACAATGGTTTAATAAAAAAGGCTTAAGATTTGGGTTTCTTAGATAATTAGGGTTTTCTAAGTTTTGGAAGCTTGGGTTTTATATCTAAACTAGGGTTTAGATTTTGTTTCTCTTCATCATACTTCATCCTAAGGTCATCTAAAAACCTTACACTCTTTACATTTGTGATTTTATGTGTATATGATGTTTATATAGTAAATCACCATCTAGGAAACATATTAACATGTAAAATAGATTTTTACTCTTGATCATGGTTTGATAAACTTTATCATATGTTATATGGATGTTAAATACATGTTGAAATAGAAGTATAAGTATTATACAAGTGTTGGTTAATTTATATAAAGTATGTATAGGTTAATGGTTTAAAAGTATACTTATTAAGTTTATAAGAAAATGGAATGCAAGGACATGTTAAACTTGGAAAATATTTTAGTTAGATAGAACTTTTAATTACGAGGACGTGCTCGAAAGAATCGCTAAAATTAGAGTTAAAACGAATAAGATACGACTTTTACGAGATTACGCTAATTAAATTTATAAAAGTGCATGAACAGTAAAAAGTACTGTTCATCAGAGGACTTAAAATATTAAAATGTAATATTTTGATAAATTTTCTTAATACGAAAGCGTGGGCGTAAAGAACGTACGAAACGGGCCCGAGAAAGTTACGCCGTTTTTACTAAAGTGATATTTATAAACATTTTTACTTTATAAATATCATTTCACTAATACAATTAGATGGTGATGTAGCTATATAGAATTATATATGGTAGTAGTTATTCAAAGTACTTAGTACTCATACGACCTATAATCAGTTAGGTTACACTCGGACACCTACGTGACGTTTTTCACGCATCTGATATACTTTGTTATTCATTCACTCGATGTGATTCATAGCCCCACGTTTTATATTTATAATGATTTAAAAGTTTTAGGGTGAGAAACATATGCGTGTTTTACAAATTGGACGCAAGTGTACGTTTTAATGATTACGTGTTTGCCTAAGTAGCGATAACCCTCTGAGCCCATTATCATGAACTACCAATTACTTGTTGTGAGCGCGAATATTATAAATAGATCTATTTGGAATTGACATCCCCGTTCGGGTGATTAGCTATCACTGGACAAACGAACGTATACCATGTCGGATT